>JZLH01S0039012.1:1470-13921 GCA_001188425.1 Eucidaris tribuloides
TTGGTAAGAAAGTTCAATTGTAAATAATGTATACCACACAATATTATACAACCAAAATATCAAATGCAATTTGCAAGTTTCAAAAAATACCATATATGCAATTTGTATGTAATTTACATTAAGTTTGAAAAGGGTTACTGTGCATTAAGTGTATAATAGAATGCATAAGCTTGAAAGGCTTGTTAAATATGTTGTCTGCATAAACGAATTAAGACAACTTAAGTAAAATATTATTTACTAATTACTGTACTTAAGAGTTGTGCAGATTGGTAAAAGAGACACTCCAATAAACAATCTAGCTAGTAGCCACTCGGCTCGCAAGGCACGCAAATTACAGATGTAAGTACATGTAAATAAGCCAGAAGCCGGCCACTCGGCTGACAAGGCACGCAAGTTACAGATGTAAGTAAATAAGCCAGAAGCCGGCCACTCGGCTGACAAGGCACGTAAATTACAAATGTAAGTGTCAGCAGCCATTGACTCACAATGTACATAAGTTTTGAGATTGTATGGTTCTAAAAATATATTCCATACTTGTCTGCAAAGGTTTGTAGAGATTCCCAACAATTTAATATCTTAGAAAAATAGAGTGTATTCTCTTCTTCATGGGAATTTGGAGAAAGAACTCAAGATCCAATCTGCAACGAACATCAGAAAGATGTAGATTACAACAATCAATTTGCTATGGACAAGTATAAATTCTGTGAACACACAGACTTAGAAAGTAATGGGTTAACTGGCTGCCAATTAAGCCATGACCTAAGGTGAACTTTGTGTTATAACCTATACTTCGTGGAACTTGTAAGTATTCACTGGGAAGAACGGAAGTCTTGAATAACATTCTGACTCATAATGTGCTACCTAATGTAAATATCTGTTTCCTCACAAGAAAATTAATTATAGTTATTATTAATTATTAATTATTGATTTTACTTTATTTGTATGTACACCAAATTATAAGGTCGGGTACGATTTCGTTCTGTTGTGTGACATCTCCACAATCAGACCATACTCCATGCAAGAGAGTGGACTGCTGCCCTCTGTTGGTGAATATTAGGCAGACACTGGGCTGACGTACGTACGTACGACGTACGTATATGCACTAATTGCATGCTGAACATTCATGTCAGATTGCTATTCACTCATATCAGAAGTTGAATGAGCAGATACGTAGGTATATTGATTGCAAACGGTCAAGGAGGATCTAATTAGGTTTCACACATGTTCTGGATATGTTCTAGACATGTCCTGCATATTGCAATTAATAATCTGTTAGCTGTAAATAAACATTTACTACTGCATACGGTGACGCAAACCACCGCAAACCCCGCCCCGAAGTGGCCGAATGCTTCGGGCGCGGTCCTGTGCGGTTGACTGTCACGCAGTGTCGCTGACACGGCAAGCCGGTCCTATTCACCTTGGCTTTTACGTATGCATGTCAACCTGAACTAATACTAGAACATTACATAATTATGCCAACCAATTGATCAAAATTATGAGTAAGCTACGCTACGATATCCACCCCCTCTCCTTTCTCTTATTAATTTGAGAAGGGAGGAAGCCCATTGAAATAAATTTCAATTAGGCTACATAATGAACAGATCCGAAAATGCCTGTATTTAAAACACTGAAGGGAGTGGTCTACTCTACTTACCAAATCAACCGCGAGAAATCCTAGACTATTTGGATAGGCGAGTGTGCAAATGTTCACGCCCAGAGCCAAAATACGGCCAGTTAACAGTCTGTTGTTGGTTTTGTTCATTCTTTACTGTTTTGTGGGTATTGTATTGTGTGATCGTTTGTATGTTTGATCACATAAATTCATATTATCTCCAGGTTCACTTATTAAATTAATCACTGGACATAGTCAACAAACCCCCATTTCAGATTATCAAAATTAGCTTGAAATCCTAGAACGAATTATAATACCCTTTGTACTGACAAGCGTTAGAACATACCTAATACGACAATTTCATGACTGCAAGCCTGCAATTGCATGGCTGTAAACAGTATAATATGCAAGACATGGTAGCCCGTAATTGCCCGTCATTTACAACATTACAATTTAGGGGATTTGTGTACAAGGCGTCTGTGAATACCCCCATGACAAAGCGTGCGGGGATACCGAGAAACCATTACTACAAATCCAGAAGATTTTATTAAGCTTTATCGAATGAATAATGGTAATGAATACATGTATATTGCATCAAAATATTGTTCAAAGGGTAAAAGTACGCCGACCCACGTCGATAAAAACATTTTCATCAAACTAGTGTGTATTCAACACAAATTATTTATGGAAAGTGCCTATTGAATAAGTTCGATGAACCAAAATGTCATAAACATTCAATGTCTTCATCGGAGTATTGGCCAATGCTTACGTTGAACAATATTTTGTACAACAGTGCGAACAAGATATCCCGTATCCCGCAAAGAACAAAAACATTTATAGTGGCAACTTACTTACTCGACAGCGATCGATGTAAATCGTACTTGATCGTAATTGATCGAAGTTTAATGAACTGGAAATACAGTATCTTGAAGAATTGAAATAATGTTCGGTGAACGGGAAATGTTTGACTATTCTAACCAAAACATTATGCTTCTTCAGTGTGCATGTATATTCGAAAAGTTGTCAATAAACCATGGGCATAATTTTTGATTGATCAAGATCGATTAACGAACTCGAGATTTATAACCGTTCGATTCGGGTGTTGGTCAATAAAAATGGCTGGCTAGTTAGATAAACAATTCAAATAATGTTCGACTTGAAACAGGAATTAAATCAAAACCTAATCTCAGCCAAATAGGGGATCACGAGTTTGTAAAAAGTTATGTACTCCCTCTTGCCACTGTAATCAAACTTCACTGTTATAGATGACAAGTTTTGTGACCTCAGTTTCAAACTTTCTATAAAATCATGAAAAAATATTGGTACTATCTTTAATTTTATGTACTGTCGAAGAAAAAGCCACAAGGATATTATTTAAACTTTACTTTCATTACTACCCAGTACATCTACAACAGACATCACCGTCGGCCCCCACGGGGTCAGCCACCTTCAGCCGGCACATTACCCCACGGCCGAACTCTGAACGTCTTCTATAAAACGTGACACAAACAATTAAATAAAATTATACATCGGTATCAGTACGTCTACAAGCTTTAAAACTTTTTTAAAATTATCGACTCTTATTCCCCTGTGATACATGTATCAATATGTTCAGGATAAAAATGTCAAAGACCTAAAAAAAATATCCAAATTTTCTCAAAACTATCACCATTATGATCAGATTTTATGATCCCAAACATTGTCTTGCCCAATGGCATAAACTGCACTAGTTTGGAAATTCTGTACAAAATAACTGTTTACAAAACACATGTAATTCTTTGTTTCATTAGTTTTGCATAAAATACCAGTCGGCAATTGTCGACCTAAAATATTTTGGCATAAATAATCCTTCTTTGGATATAAAAATAACTTAGCAAAACACATGTAATTCTTTGTTACATTACTTTGGCATAAAATAATACCAGTCGGCAAGGTATTTTGGCACAAAATACTTCTCTTTTGGATATTTAAAATAACAAAATACCTATGACTCTTAATTGTCATAACTTGGTATAAAATAAAACTGGTCGGCAAGTTTCGACCTAACCTTATTTTAAATCTCTAAACGGTCTCCTTCCCCCGGTCGAACACTATCCTTGGTGTCCATATTGGGAGCTCATGAGTGGGTTGGAAGGCTAAACAGCCGTCCTCACTCCTCCCTGCCGAGGTACTTAGACGCTCAGCACCCTGATCGCCACTGCGCTTAACGCCATCTGGGGGCCACACGGCCGCTTCAGCACTGCAGGCGTCTTGCAGCATTGGCCGATCATGCTCTCTGTCACGGTCAGTGTGGTCATGTGGTTGGGGTGTGTCCAGATCGGCCGAAACGTCAGGCGGATTTGGAACTACGGTCGGACCAGCCGAAGCCTCAGGCGGGTCCAAACTAGACTTGAAAGTATCAGGCAAGTCCAGACAATCGGTGTCGTTTTTTATGAGGCCTGGTATTGTTGGGATCGAAGTTCGGGCCCCATCTCCGATCCCCTCGCATTTCCCGAGCCCTTTTCTTAACCAAATCATCGTTCAACAAATACTACTGCCAGTGTTATCATTGCAACTATGAACAATTAATTACCGTTCCAACTGAAGGTAACTCAGACGTTTCTCTCAATAATGAACCTGAACTTTGGAGTCAATTTTGATACAGACCTTCACTTGCTGACCTGTATCTGATTTAGGACTCACATACTAAAATTCACTGATTACTTCTGTTATTAATGCACAATGAGAGTTTCATGTACTTCACTAGTACTCGGTTTTGACTTTTGGCGGATATTTACATGATCTACTCCAGTCACTTTTACGTCATTACTTCCACTCAACTCAATCTGAATCATTTTCTTTTTTTTGATTTGACGTGACTAGATTCTGTCAAGTGACCATTATCAACAATATCAGGATGCTACTACTCTTTTCAACCTTGATGGTGGCCTGAACACCTGGTTTCCTTACATGATTGTCGAGGAGGAACATCACGCCTACCAACAGCTCCCAAACCAGTTGTCATCTTCAGATCGGATTGATCAGCCAATATAATTACGAGGTTTTCTAACCTCCTTGGCTACTCTACTTCTAGTAACGGAGGAACATCAGGCTGCCTTTGAGCTAGTCATCACCTAGTTCATTAACTTTCAACTTGAATTGAAATCATTCCATGGCCAATAACAATACGATGCAATGCTTCTAGGCATCCTCACCACCTATTTCCTTCTCTACTGTGTACACAGGCGAACCTGCTTTTACATTTTGGCACTACATAAACTCTCTGTCACCCCATCTGTTTGCCCAACTTGTGTTTACCTCTGAAATGTAATTTTGGACCAAAACACGATCACAATATCTAGCACTGCAGGCTTTTGCTATTTCATATCATTATCTACTTTTGTTTGCACTGGCACGCTTGCCATTGTTGCGAGCCATTTATAAGCTTCCTTAATCTCTGACGAAGATTGCTTACATATGTTTGTCCTATCTTTTGCTTTTTTTGGACAATCAGGATCGATCCCTAGCTGCCAAAATCAACAGCAATCGGGGATCACGGCCAAACATGAGAAAATAGCGGTGATACATGGTTGTATCGTGTTCACACACATTGTAAGCTGTGTTACTAAAACTATGAACTGATGTCTCCATTAGCTGTTGTTCGCTTTGTCAGCAAGACAACCGAGCATGGTTTAAAGCTACCCGATTAAATCGTTCACTGTGATTGCCTTGGGATGATACGGGGTAGTTCTCACTTTCTGAACTCACCGCCATAGCACACAACTCTTTAATGAGCTGAATTGAAATCTTGGGCTTATCAGATATATTCTTTGCTGGCCAACCATAATGAACAATAAAATTGTCCCATAAAAGCTTTGGCTACCGTTTGCTCGCTGATGCCCTTGTGGGGACGTACTGAGTATTTACTGAAAATGATCTGTCATCACTAGCTATATTTTTGAATACCACCATTATCTGGCTTTTAATGACAAAAAGTCAATGCATAACAATTCTAACGGCTGGTGTTGTAACCAATTGTAATCCTATCAGCACGTTCTTGTCTTCGCTTGCGCTTGATCATAGGCGAACTTGGTTTATCCATTTTGTACAAGTCGATTGCCATTAAATGGAAAATAAAAATCTTTTTCCTGGCCAAACTAAGTACATTTGTCAAACTAAAATGCGACCACACTCATCATGAATACCTTTCATTGCTTGTTCAATAAGCAGTGGGTACAACAATTGATGTTATCACAACTTGATATGGGTCTTTCGTTTTCCCGGTACAAGACCCATTAATGCAATGTATTTGTTCATTCTCACGATAGAGAATGTTTAATCTAGGATTGGCTAGGTTCTCCTATCATTCGGGGACGCGTCGGGACCGGTTCTTGTTCTACTAAACCACTGATAATACACAATCGGCACCCCCCCCCCCCCCCCCCCCCCCGCCTTCCCGCAACTATGTGACGCATTCTTCAATGAGGTAATACGGTTAGAGCACCGATCTATCCAAACTGTCAATGTAGGCACATGATAGAATCAGGATGCCATCGCTAAATTTCTGCATTATTCGATATCTCATCGTTATTGTTCAGCTATTAAACTAGCTATCTGTTTGCTGTTTTCATTTTTATGCACCATTCTCCGTCTTCGGTAGTTTTGTTACATGGCCTTCGAAAATGGCTTTTACCTTACCGGTGTCACTGATTTGTTGGGGTGGAATTCTTTCACCCTTGAGCGCAAAAATTCAACTTGCGCGTTTGTTTCTTTCTATTTCTTCCTCATCTGGCAAAAGATTTGCTGCCTACTCAACGCATCTGATCATTTTAAATTTTTGCAGGGGCAGTAGTGCAACCTTTCAAAAAATCACTACATGATAATGCAGGCAACCCATCTTTGTCCTACCGCGTCTAATTTATGCGATTTCATGAACATAATGTGAGCGGATTATTTGTCGGTTACCACTACACATTATTTCCATACAGGTAGTCAAAACTTATTCATGTTACGGCCCACTTGAGCACAAAAAACTCTCCGCTTCCACGCACAATAATTCTCTCGGCATGGCTAAGTCTCGCGAGCGCAAACGATAATAACTCTTTTCTCACCATCCTGGCTCTTGATAAAGAACGCGACCTAAACCTTAAACAGACGCGTCACAATGTAAATTCGAATGGTTTGCGACGAAATTCGCAAACGCCAAAACGGCACGTGTCGTAAGCATTTTCCTTTAAACGAAGGCGAAAGAAGTTTCGCATTCATCGGACCATTTATCACGAAACGGTTCAACTTGTAATCTTTTCACTTGGCTCTTTCACTCCATTGGGCTACTTTTGTCTTTTTGCGGCATTGTGTGACAGTAGCAAGTCATTAAGTGGTTTACAGATTTTACCAAAAATCTTTACAAAACCTGCGATTAATATCCACAGAATCCTACACTCTCTCAATTGTTTAAATTGCAGGGCGTTGCCAATTCGAAACTGCTGAAATCTTTGGACGGCACGGACGAATGCCGTCACCACTAATCTCTGTGGCCTAGATGTGAGATTCTAGTATACAAAAAATGACACTTGGAATGATTCCAACTTAAAACCAAATCTTAACTCTCGTCAACACTTCTACTGTGCGATCGTTCACTCTGTAATCGTAGGAGCATGAATCACAATATCTTCCAAATATACAATTGCCTCCTTCAAACTACAATCACCGATACACTTTCAATTACTCTCTGCATTTGAGAGGACTGGATTTCAACCCTGTGCGGCAATTCGTTCGAACTTCATAATGCCGAACGGTGCGGTGGTAAAAAACACTATTTTCTTCATCATTTTCTTCAGAGGTATTTGGAGAAAAATGCACCCTTTTTAAAATCGACAACTGTAAAAATACTTCGAGACCGTGGAGGCGAATTGAACAAGTCATCAATCCGTGGAATACTATACGGCATCACGAATCACTCGTTTTGTTTTGCTGTCTGATAGTCACTGTCATCCGCAGTTTACCCGACCGTTTTCTTACAGAATAATTGGGGAACTATACGGGCTATTCGAGGGCCTATTAGATGTGCATCTAACAACTGTTGTAATAATTGTTGTGGCTCGGTCATATATATTTATGGGGTATTGCGTCTCGATCTAGATGACCATGGGGTGGTTCTGAGAGGTTAATTGAATGTTCAAACCCTGAGCACAAACCAAAATTTAGATCATCTTTGGCAAACAAGCATCTAACTTATCTACTCAGATGTTAAACGAACTAGCATGATGTGGGTGAGTTTCCGGGTCAATATCGTACTTCTCCTCAGACTCTAAATTTGTCACATTGGCTATAGTCTGACAGGCGAAAATTTACAGTAAACAGTGCGAAAAATGGCTTTACACTGTCCACTCGCAGCAATCTCACCCTGTCATCATGTCCACTAACATTTTTACAAATCGGTCCAACAGGACTTCTCCACTGCTAACAGACATAGGCTTCGCTAATGAACTGATTCTTAAGCGCAACAGGCTTATCACTCATGTTATTAACGACCACTTTCAACTTAGGTCGACTACATACACTTCTTGAATAGTATTTACAATTACAAGCTTACCATCAGAACCATGAATTTCTTGCATAACCACACTGTGTTTACCAGCGAAGGCAGCTACTTTGCAGTACACCATTTACTTCCGAGGACACAGACCCACATGGATAAACTTTACTTTAGTACGATTCGAGTCTACATCTGATTCTTACCAATTTTTCCATCCACGGGATTCCCTAATCTTTCCTCACTGATTGTTTCTGATACAGAACACGTATCAATGGGTCTCTACTGCTAGGCTATTGAGAAAATTCCTTACCTAAGTCTACTCCGGCAGCGCTTTAGCCAGCTGTTTGAACAACATTTGTCCCCACCAATACGGTGATTTGCTTGATGTCTGATCTGTCACATAAATAGCTAGTGTGTGTCAATTTCATTATCTAATTCAACGATTTTCTTGGCAATTTCAACTTTTACTGCGAATTACCTTCATACGCTCAGATATTCTGTTTAGCGCCTTCTATGCGCAATGAATTCTCCAAACGCTCAATTGGGTGCGTCGATGCAGTGCTGATCATAAAAATGTCTTGAATGGTAGTACTACGCTGACCACTATCGATAAGGCATTGCTGTGAAATACCGATCTATTTTACATGACGTCTCCATGATTCGCCTATCCAAACCATCAGGGATACCATGATTTGGGACTGAGCTGACTTTGCTTTGTCCGATGACATTTTGTTTCGTTTTTCTTTTCATAACTTTGGGAGCGATTAACATTCTGGCCCCTAGTCTGCTCCACGACAGCAAGCCGCTACTAGTTTAACTGGGCGCGTTCTTCAATTGTTCCCATTCATAGCGTTACCAAACTATCTTATCATTTTCTGCGATAAGCAAGATTTTCATTTTTCAACTTTTCATTTGGATTCATATATTGCATCTTTTTGTGTGTGCGTTTATTGACCACATGGTAGCATTGACAATGATCTTGAGGGAAAATAATCCTGTGATAAACGTCCGTTTCGTATTACTGCGTTTTGGAGTTGCGAGGAAATCAACCGGGCGTGGTCATTATTTACAGGCCTAGCTTTGTGTTCAGGCTCGATTGTGACTGTATATTTTTAATTACTCGTGTTTTGTTGTTGTTGTTCATGTTGGGACTTTAGATTTATGTGATTTACTTGATTGCCCGTGAGCACATGAACTTTTGTCTCACATTCTTTCAACTGTTTTTTCTAGCTGTTTATCTTTTTCTTGAGAAGATGATTAGGAACTTCATCAATTTGATCTTGCTCTGTTTGAGCACCATTAACATCATGCGAATAATTTTTCGGCTCATTCTTTGTGGGTAATTCCCACTGTCATTACCGCGACGGTTGTTGCGCTGCGCTTAGCCTCTCTCACAGCCTCTGCCTTCTTCAACACTTTCACTGAATTTGCTTCGAAGGGGGGCAACAATTTGGCTGTATAGATTTGTTTCCGTCAATATTTGATCATCCGTGCACCCATTCTTAAAACGAATCTAGCAACTTTTTGGTGCGTGTTCCCTGCTACCTCGCCTACATCGATCAATTTGCTTCAGTTTTAGCTGCAGGCGCTTCAGGAATCGGATGGGTTTTCTCGTATCTTTCCTTGTACCATTAACATAAACTCTTGGGTACATGATATTTTTGTTTTCAAACATTTCCATAGATGTTCTTTAGGGACGTGCATATTTCAAATTGCGTAGCCATTATATTCCCTAATGATTTTGCAAAATCTTTCGGCTGGCGACAGTAGTCGCTGAAAATTCTCTGCCCGCCTTACTACGCACAGCGCGACTTCTTCCATTTCAGCGATTTCAATAGCCCTGTATCGTTACCATGTTTCGAAGTCTACTTCATTTTTCTTTGACATTTGTTGCCAGGAGAAAAGACCTAGTCTGGGGAATCTAGAACTTATTTTATTGCACATCAACACCAGTGGCAATCACTCTTCTGTAACAAACCAGGAGTTATCGACAACTCTGACAATAGCGCCGTTCTGCGCTTTTTCATTGTGTCACATACTTTGGGGATTCACAACTTTCAATTCTATCGGGTGCCATAAACGACGCACACCGTTTGCCCCGTCTAAACTTTTGGGGCTTCGTCCCCACATTCATTCATTATCTCTGTCAATTCATGTAAGTGTCGATATCATTCTTGTTCATAAACTCTGAACAAGACTTTTCTTGGTACTAGGCATACCGGTAGGCATATTTCAGAACCTATCCGCTTTCAACATCACCCGAAACACTGTTCATTACGCTTTCCAAAAGATGCGCAGGAACTAACGGGATTTCCACAATAGTGTCGGATTTTATTACAATTTCGACGTCTTGCAACATCAGCGGGCTAGAAGACAATTCCACCAAATTATAAAGGTCTTTCACTTGATATTATATTAGTTCTACACGAATCACTTGTTCCGGACTACTCAAAACACTGGGATATGTCTTCCAATTTCAAAAATCATGTTGGGACATTGTTTAAACAAAACAGTGTTAATTAATTTACATTATGTATCATACACAGTACTTTCGAACAATGCTTTGTCTGCCATGATATTGAAAGGGCCAGTCAAACACAGAATAAACCTTTAACAATTCACACACCAAATTCCGGCTTACTACAACATGCTAATATTAATCAGATGTACAAAACCGATATCAGCCACCATATATTAGCGTAATTAGCAAGTAGTAAGCACAAAACAACTTGGGCTACATGCCATACGCATACCGTAGTAATAATGCCGACACGCCACTAGCCCTAGCTATCCTAACGCACTAGTTTCGCATTGGACCAAACACCAACACGGACACGTACACAGCGCCTTAAACCTTGTATAGGACATTACACAACACGCACACTGTTACACACGAACGCCGTTCATGCACATTCTACATAGCACGCGCAGCCGCTAACAGCATTCGAATCCTCAGCTAATACCTAGACCTGGGTACGCTAACTTTCACGAGCGGTGGACTACGTAATATGAATAAGCGTCACACACTGGAACGCATGAATGGCATTACATTGGATCTTCTAAGCATATCCATGCCGCATGGCCGTCGAAAATGTATCACAAAACATTAAATCATGAAACAACGTTCAAAAACATTGCATAGCCCATAATCACCTTATGGAAGCTAAACGGAATTTCGCTATATTTCAAAGGTCAAACTTTTTGTTTCAAATAAAAACTGAATCACCTCGCTCTGACTACAATGTGTAGGCACCCGAGCCCACTGGGGAGGGGGGACACAGAGAAATAATGCGCAGCGGTCGGAAATTTGGGTGAGATCGGAACCCCCTTATTGCCAGCTGAAATATGGCAATTACAATCCCATGGTTCAGGTCTATACAGGGTAAATAAAAAGCGGATACAAAATATTGCCAATCTACCAAGGGTAGTAATTAACTGTCAATCATAATCACCATCACATCGGATCCACAATTAATTCAATCACCACACGGTCATGGCTCAATATCCACAACGTTACCACAATCGGGGAATCACTCGACATCGATTCATGCACATTCACTAACGACACGACGAATCTAATATTCATACTCGTCGATTAATACAACCTTACAGAAAAGTCCAGACATGAGACAGATGACTCGATATGACAAGGTTCAGTTTGTAAATGACAAAGAAAGATAAAATAATATATTATTGAATCATTAAAACAATGGAGTGTCATTTTCTCCTTTCACATTACAATGCGCACAATAAATCACAATGAAATTACACCATATGTCAGACATTTTACTGTATAGGCGGGGTTACGATATTTACTTTACGGGTTCTCAATTACATTACGCGAGACCCGGGGACCTCGCGCCTACCGCCTGGACGCTGACGAAGTAGGCCAGTCGGAAAACCTCGGCCACCTCGTCATTGCCAAACCCTACAGTCAATTAAATTCGCTCAAAATATCAATTAACGGGACAGCCTATTGATGCAGATGATACCGTTATAAACAATTACATATGTGATGGACAATAGGGAAACTAGAGACATATAAATCACATAAGGGAATTAAAAACTAAATTAGGGGCAAAATAAAAGGGCTTATAATTATCCACATGTAGCTCGTAATACCTCGCCGCCGTAAAGAGAAAAGAACGAGAAAAAAAGCGCGCCACTGGCACGTGCAGCGCAACGAAACAATAGCAACGCAAAAGCGCGTTGCATGCCTTATCAAGACACTAATGCAATATGTATATAACACCATAACATTACAATAGACAGTATGGGGGGGGGGGGGGTAACAAGCTCAGTGATTGTAGCTGAGAGGGGCT
>JZLH01S0039012.1:29699-44026 GCA_001188425.1 Eucidaris tribuloides
ATATTTCGAAAACACTGACAAATCATAAACTAGATCTACAAATTAAATAATGATTTGATAACATAAGATTTAGGGCACTTTAACACCTAGAGCCTGAGGTCATACTAGGTACTTTAATGGCTATGCCAATTAAATTCTTAACTTTGTGCTGATTCATTCAAATTGAATTTGAATAACCCTTAGAACTATTTCACGAAAACTGACTTTTTTGTCCCATTGCCTTGGGAGAGGAGAAGAGTTGCATAATTTTTTGTTTACTTTATCTATGATTTGTAGCTGACTTGCTTGATGGGCACAGTTTATTTGTGCAATATCATGATTTACTCTGCTACCAATGAAACCAATGGCACATGATGTTGTAAATTTGGACTTGATTCCGGTTCATTTGGTGGGTGGGGGGGGAGGGGGGATTTCCATGACAAAGGATTAACAAGGAACACACCCTAAAAAAATCTGAAGGTGCTGCATCACCTACATGTAAAATGTAGCATGATATGGTCTTTTGTGGTGTATAGTGCACCATGGCCCGTGGGGATTTGATCTGATTTGTTTCCTGTGCAATGATGCAAAATCAGACAACAATTGATTTATTGAAATGCACATGACTTGCCACATACATGTATATTGTACAGTACATGTAGCTACTGGTTTCGTTATTGCCAGTACCAAAGGCACTTTTAATGTTGGGGTGTGTACTGTAGTACTTGTGCTGCATGCCGTATCGGATCATACTTTTACTGTACTGGAAGTTAACTAACAGACTAAACTGTATGACAATTTTGAAAGTTCTGTTGTGGTGACATAGTACATGTACATGTTCATTGTAATTTGGGAAACTCCATCTGTTGTGCAATTGTTGTTTGGATCCGGGAAAGGTTGCTAAAATGAGTGACTTTGTGAGTCTGAATGTTGGTGGAAGAGTCTACACAACCACTACCGCCACACTGACGGCGTATCCCGACTCTATGCTTGGAGCTATGTTCAGTGGTCGCATGGACACACATCGTGACAAAGATGGGAATTATCTCATTGACAGGGATGGAGACCTGTTTCAGTATGTCCTCAATTTCTTGAGGAATGGTGCTTTAGTCCTGCCTGAAGGATTCAAACAAGTCAAGATGCTGCTTCGTGAAGCTGAATTTTTTCAGATACAGCCAATGTGTGATGAGCTAAATGAGCTAAAATCAGTTCGTAAAAACAGGCTCTTCTGATGTTAGACGGCGACGCTGGATGTTTATTCGTAAATGTGGTAAACCTTGAAGTGCATGGACATCAACTTTGACTGCAATTTTGGTGAACTGAATTTTACCCATCATGGAGAATTTTTGCATACTTTCTTTTGAACATTTCACTGATGAACATGAAATTTGAAGTTAAGAACACCAAAAAACACAGAATTAGCATTTTAGAAAATGGAGAGCTGGGGGCGGGGCATTCAATGTAGGATGTAATATCACATCAGAAAAATTACAATTTACTCTCCTTGTTTCTCGGTCTGTTGTGATATCATACATGTACATAAAGGTAACTAGATTATATCATGGTTTTGCTGATGAGATTTTAACCTGTTTATATTAGGAGCAAATGGATTATGCAGTACTGCAGTACTGTAAATGCAAAACAAGGGGGAATTTTTTATTTTTTTTATATTATTCGTGAACACTGTTCTTGCATTACAGTGTTCTTGATCATTATTTGTTAGCAAAGTTCTGCTTTTGCTCAAATTTGATCTTGCTAAAAAAAAGAAGAAGTCAAATTTCTTAATTTCAAGTGTCAGAATTTGGGAATATAGTGCACATCCTGGGACTGTTTGTTCAAGTTGTGTGGTATTCACTGAGACACTGATTGTACATGTACACATAGCTGTCACCCACTGATAAATACTGTATGGTAGAGTCTCGCCATGACAGAGGCTATTTTCACTGGTGTGAGGTTCTGACCTGCTAAGTTTTAATCAACAAGTGTTTGGTTTTCACTAAATTATCACATATGAATGCACTGTGGCCTAAATCTGTGCACCTAACATTTCGCACAGGAAAATTACACGCAATTCAATAAAAAGTTAACAAATTCCAATTTGCCATAAAAAGACCTTAGTGCAAAATGATTTTTAATATTCTTTAATATTTTTTTTTATTTCTGGGCAAGTAAATTTTTCATTCGGGCAAGTAAAAATCTGAAAGTGATAATTTTACTTGCCCAAAGGGCAAGTAGCTAAAAAAGTTAGTGTGGAACCCTGAGTAATACTACATGTACATGTACCTGAATATTGTACGAAAAACTCAATTCTACTTCCTTCCATGTGTTGTATATTCTGAAAACACTGACAAATCATAAACTGTAGATCTTCAAATCACATAATGATTTGATAACATAAGATTTAGGCCTTGGGGCACTTTATTTTTAACACCTAGAGGTCATACAAGGTACTTTAATGGCTATGCCAATTAAATTCTTAACTTTGTGCTGATTCATTCAAATTGAATTTGAATAATCCTTAGAACTATTTCACAAAAACTGACTTTTTTGTCCCAGTGCCTCGAGAGAGGAGAAGATTTGCATAATTTTTTGTTTATTTTATCTATGATTTTTAGCTGACCTGCTTGATGAGCACAGTTTATTTTTGCAATTTACTCTGCTACCATGGAAACCAATGATGTTGTAAATTTGGACTTGATTCAGGTTCATTTAGGGGTGGGGGGGGGGGATTTCCATGACAAAGGATTAACAAGGAACACACCCTCAAAAAATCTGGATGTGCTGCACCACCTATAATGCAGCATGGTAGGGTCCGTTTGTGGTTCAATAGCACACCATGGCCCCCTCAGGGATATGATTTGTTTCGTGTGCAGTGATGCAAAATCAGACAACAATTGATTTATTGAAATGCACATGACTTGCCACACATTGTACAACTACTGGTTTCGTTATTGCCAACCAATACCATAAGGCACTTTTAATGTTGGGGCGTGTATACATTTATACTTGTGTCATTTCGGATCATACTGTGCAGTTAACTACACCGTGTAACAGACTGAAACTGTATTGGCCTACAATTTGGAAAGTAATATTTTGGTGACATAGTACATTGACATTTAAGAAACTCAGTCTGTTGTGCAATTGTTGTTTGGATCCAGGAACAGCTTCCAAAATGAGTGATTTTGTGAGTCTGAATGTTGGTGGAAAAGTTTACTCGACGACTGTCGCCACACTGACTGCATATCCCGACTCAATTCTTGGTGCTATGTTCAGTGGTAGCATGGACACACATCGTGACAAAGATGGGAATTATCTCGTTGACAGGGATGGAGACCTGTTTCAGTATGTCCTCAATTTCTTGAGGAATGGTGCTTTAGTCCTGCCGGAAGGATTCAAACAAGTTAAGATGCTGCTCCGTGAAGCTGAATTTTTTCAGATACAGCAGATGTGTGCTGAGCTGACTGCTAGGCTTTCAAATCTGTCAGAAACTGAAGAGTATATAGAAATATTTGTAAGCATGAGTTCAAAGTGTCCTCTGGAAAGGTATAGAAACAACAGAGATGACTATAAAAAATATCCTAGTAATCCTTATTTGCTCAGTGTAATTGACTCGGGATTATGGACTGTCAATGGACACCAAGATGTTCTAAGACAAATTCCATCACTCATGTCCTTCCCGGCAGTGAAAAATGCGCCCCAAAATGATGCCGATCCATATCTTAAAGTCATATTTGAAGCTGCAGAAAAGACATGGATGTTTGATGGAAAACCACAAGCCACACAATCAACACAAAATCATTTGAAGTTATTTTCGGAGATCACTAAACTTGGTTTTATTTTGCACACATGCACAACAGACATGCTTGTTCCTGTAAGACATGTAGAGGTGAACTTGTCAAGCTACGGTTCCGGTTCTTGCGGACGTCAAACCCAGACATCTACAAAAGAAATGCACTGGGTATTTAGTCGTAAGTGATCCTGATGTTAAAATACTGTGACTGAGTGTATTCCATTCCAAGTACACTGTACTGCAGGCACACATCAACTCTGACTAAAAAGTCACTACTATTTGGAATTTTTCCTCGCTAGTTCCTTTTTAATCAACGGAGGTGGTTTGGTATGTGGGTGTGCATTAGAACTTTAGGAACAACTTTTCATTGAGAAGCGAAAATGGAATATACAACAAGATAAAATGATCTGTGCAAAAACACATGTTATGCAATGTAAAAATGTACATGTACAAACTTTAAACGTCACAGTTTTATATGTACTGGTACTCCATTAATAGATATATATATAATATATATAATCATTCCGCAATGATGGAAAACGGATGGAATTTCCGGAAATTAACATTTGAAACGGGAAGTGGAAAACCACTTTTTTCTCAAAATTTGCACTCTTTGAGGAAAAAACCTGAAATTCATCACAAAAATTTGAAAAAGTTGAGAAAAAGAACACAAAACCGCACAAACACAATTAAAGTTCTATATATTACAGAATTTTCACTTTTTTATGTACACAACGTCCAGATGGCAAAACGGAATTTACATGTACCATTTTTCAGGCAAGTTGAAATGGAAATTTCCGGATTTGGTGAAATGGAAAAGGTCTTTTTTTGAAACGGAAAATCACTGTCCCTAAAAATGAATGCTGCCATCTCTTGGGCTAATCAGTACATGTTGTGTTACAATAACAAACAGCTTTCCAGATGGCATTCAGCAGAAAGTTCTGTATTCTGTGTACCCAAAGAGCTCTTTGGTGTACCCAAGGGCTACTCTAGATCTGTGCAAAGATTATCCACATCGTCCACTGACCTACATGTAATTCTACACTGGTCCTGCAAAACATGTATGTCTGCAAATAAAAAATTCACATAAATTAAGTCATCAATAAAATGTTTGAAAAGTATTTAAATTACCCCCCCCCCCCCAGCTTGAATGATGTTTGGTTGTACCATTATTATATGTAAGCACAATTTCTCAAAAAATGTGTTGAATGCATTCATGCAAATCACTGCTCTGGTACAACAATGTTATACAAATGATGAATTTTATGAGTTCAATGGTACAAATATTTTCATGAGTTGAACGGAGTGCTTAATCTTTCAACGAATGAAAGTATTTGTACTACTGTTCAAACGAATGATAAAACATTGATTATTTGTTTTATACAACATTATAAAGTAGATCTTTGTCATTTGATTGGAGGATTGTAAAGTGTGAAAAATATAGCCATAGGCCCCATACATTCACTAATTCAGCATGTTCAGTGAATGTGTGTAATGTCTCAAGAGTTTCTTCATTTAAGTTTAAATTTTACCAAACATTTAAATCCTTATTAAAGGTAAATGACATGATTGGGGGTAGTCCTCAACTTGGGCTGAAACTACTCTAGAATCAAGTGAATTATGCAAGGATTCTCCTGTGAAAATCTTATAGTCAAACGTTGACTCGTTCTAAAATTAACAATGTCAACGTCACTCGTAGCACGGAAACCTGCTGTGTGGCTCTCTATGGGGCTTATTTTTATCGTACCCGGCAAAAAATAAGACACTCCTATGTTTATGCTTGATTCTCCTTAAGTAAACAAATTACAGACAAATCCTCCCAGGTGGGAGATCCACTCCTGCTAGGGCATAGTTGGTGTATATTTCAACTCATTTGGTTCTTGAGGCATTTTCAAGCGTTCCCAATCATGTCACTAACCTTTAAAGCACAAGTTTAGTTTTGGGGATTGTTTTTTATTTGAAAGCTTTATGCCCAAATGTCATATCACACCGATAACAGATTCTGAATGTCTTTTGTTTAAAAAAAAAAACTAAATAATGAAAAATCTTGGGGGGGGGGCAGATTTTCAACTGTACTTTATATTTAAGCCACCCTAAGGGTTAATAAGGTGTTAAAGTTATCTGAATTATACCTCATCAGAAAGATCATAAACATATAAGTAATCATCTCCTGATAAGCCATCAGTGTTGTAGTCAAGACCAGGCCATCCGAGACCAAGACCAAGACCAAGACCAGACACCCCGAGACCAAGACCAAGACCAAGAAAAAGAGGTCCGAGACCAAGACCAGCAGTCCGAGACCGAGACCAGTTCGAGACCGAGACCGAGACCAAGAAAGAGCATGCTGGTCTCGAGACCGGTCTCGAGACCAAGACCAGTCTCGAGACCTCCAACACTGTAAACCATGATTTTACATTAGCTCTGAGTTGTTGAGATCGTAACTTGATGTTCACAGTACACAGCACATTGTGAAGCACACCACACCAGTCAATTAGTAAATGGTACCAGACTTCCCACATATATGTCGTAATACAGTTTACATCTTTATGCTCACCGATGACAGAATTGCAACAATTTTATCAAGGCCAAATCCTGATTTGGAAATCTGGACTTGTTCCAAGTCTTACAGGATGATTTTTTGGAAATCTGGACTTGTTCCAAGTCTTACAGGATGATTTTTTCCCCTTGGGGTTGATGAGTTTAGTTTCCTGAACACAGGATTGTACAGTACAGTGACCAAAAATCAAAGTGAACTGATGAATTTATGTTGTGCACTGTCTGAGAATTTCCCCATTGATAAGGAGCATACTGCATACAGTGTACTGCTGCTAATCATTAAAGTGGAATTTACTTTATAGACTGCATCTAACAGTTCTGAGTGACTTCTGTGTGAGCAATTATAGACTGCATCTAACAGTTCTGAGTGACTTCTGTGTGAGCAGCTAGACTGAACACTGGGTGTGATACATTTCAGAAAATCTTTGATCTGTGGTTTATTTTTAGTTGGATCCAGGAACAATTTCTAAAATGAGTGACTTTGTGAGTCTAAATGTCGGCGGAAAAGTGTACACAACCACTACCGCCACACTGACGGCGTATCCCGAATCAATGCTTGGTGCAATGTTCAATGGTTGCATGGACACACATCGTGACAAAGATGGGAATTATCTCATTGACAGGGATGGAGACCTCTTTCAGTATGTCCTCAATTTCTTGCGGAATGGTGCCCTGGTCCTGCCCAAAGGATTCAAACAAGTTAAGATGCTGCTTCGTGAAGCTGAATTTTTTCAGATACAGCCAATGTGTGATGAGTTGAATGAACATGCTAGACTTTCAAATCTATCTGGAACTGAAGAATATATTGAGGTATTTTTAAACATATCATATCCAAAATATACCTCCAATTTGACACGTAATGATCATAGATCAAGATTTGTATCGAACAGTGGATACTGCACAGTGTCTGGGCACCAAGATGTTCTAAGACAAATTCCATCCCTCATGTCTACCCCAGCAGTAAAGAAAGCACCCAAGAATGATCCAAATCCATTTCTGAAAGTCATGTTTAGAATCAAAGAAAAAACATGGTGGTTTGATTCTATACCTGAAGCCAGCAATAATTTCAATCATTTCAAGGTAATTTCGGAGATCGCGAAACTTGGTTTTAAGTGTACAACAGATGGTCAGACTGTACATGTAGATGAAGACTATTCTGGTACACGCTGGTTGTTCATTCGTAGATGAGGTGAACCTTGAAATAAATCCGGTCATGTGAGGATACTGACATGGACTACAAAGTTATATTTTTGCATAATCCTTAGTGTTGCATGACTTTAAAGTCGCCAAAAGTCGGAGTCGTGACAATCGTCGAGGAGTCGCGACTCCAACTTTAGAAACACCAGAATCGACTCCATGTAATCACATATGTATGCCATACAAACCAGTCAAAACATCAATGACACTGTGTGTCACATGGTAGAAAGGCACATTTCGAATGATCGTAATCACAGTTGAAACAAAATAAGTTCAACAATAATTTTCAAAATGAACTGACCATTATCATTGATAATGAAATTCGACAACAATGGACTGCTTTTGCATCAAAATCACTGAAATCATTGAAAGAGGACACTGAACAGTCATTGCACAGGGTGAAGTGTGCTTCGTTTTACCTCTCGATCATACTTACAGAACCGAATGCCAAGAGTCGGCAAATAGTCGAAGTCACAACTTTTGATCGCCGACTAGTCGACTCCCCAAAATCCTGGAGTCGTGCAACACTAACATTCATGTACATTGGAATTATGGAAAGAAAGGCTAATGTAGACTCTGTTGTGCAGTTTTTGTTTGGATCCAGTATTGAGTTGACGAGGGACGTTCACCACACTGCTGCTTATCATTAAAGTGGAATTTACCTCATAGACTGGATTAGGCCTGAGTCATTACATGTTTTGCTTGAAACGTTTTGTGACCTTCATAAAAACGTTTAAACCGTTTACACCCAGTTGTAATTTATGAGTTCTTACATTGTGTATAACAATAAAGTACACTGGAAAAAAGGTCGAGTAGGTTTAAGCATGCACCAGGGGGCATAGTGATTGATATGAGCTGTCACAAAGTGGTCACACATGTCCTTGCAGATGTGTGGTAATAAAACACAAATATCACAACTATTCTTATCATCAGACTCTATAACATTGTGTAGAACAATGTAATGGCATAAAAAATTCAAGTTTTGAAGAGAAATAATTTTCTTGTGTCCTTTCTCTGAAAGTCTGTGAAAGTATAGGGAGGTAACTTGATGTTAACATGCAGTGCTTTCAACTTCTTTTTCTACATATCTCGTCAATATAACTTACATGTAAATAGCAATGTGGTGTATGGTTTATAGACTTTTTGACAGCAAGTTGTGACCTTGTCTCCCAGCTGACAGTAAAAAATTGTCTGTAAACAGAGGAGGATTTGTTCACACTGAAGTTATTATATTAGGCATATAGTGACACAGGTAGTGGTAATAGGTCTGTGTGTGGTAGTCAGGTATTTTTTTAAAGAGATCTTAGTTCTGATAACATAATTGCAAAGTGGAAACACAGCTGTTTGGTATTTTCACATAAATTGAGGTCATAAAACTTTGGTCAAAATGCCATTTAATGCAGTAAAAATGGTGACAACTCATACATGTAGTTACTGGTATTTTGAAAATACTTTGCCATCTGTTGATAATTAAGGGTTTAAATGGTTTGCAAAATTGCAAAACGTTTTGCTTTTTAAAGGTCAGTGTAAACGTCGTGTAAACGTTTTGACTCAGGCCTAGACTGGATCTAACAGTTCTGACTTCTGTGTGAACAGCTAGACTAAACACTGGGTGTGATACATTTTAGAAAATCTTTGACTCTGTTGTTTGGATCCAGTAACAGTTTCTAAAATGAGTGATTTCATGATCTGAATGTTGGTGGAAAAGTGTACTTGTACATGTAACAACCATCGCCAGTTCGCCACACTGACGGTATCCTGGCTCCATGCTTGGTGCTATGTTAAGCAGTCGCATGAACACATATCCTGCCCGAATGGGCAAGTATTTCCAACTGTAAAATGAAGAGTATCAAAGACTTACATGTAATTGTGTTCTGCAATTTAGTTTCAATTTTATGTAAATTCCAATTAAGTAGAATCTGTGAAAACACTTTCAACAAGTATGTACCACAATTAACAAGAATTTTTTTTCACTTGGGCAAGTAAAAATTTAGTTAGGGCAACTATAATGAATGAAAACAAAAAGTTTATTTGACTGATCAGGCAACCAGCCAAAAATGTTGTGTGGAGTCATTATACATGTAATGTAGGTGTTGCTGGTAGCGATTGTTAACAGCAGATCAAAACCTACAACATCACAAGCATCATGAAAATTATAGGCCATGTGTTTTGAACTGGTAGATTTTTGTGTGACATCAAAAAGTCACTTTTTCAATTCTGGGAAATGCACCAATTGTCGTTTGAAATTAATTATTTCAATATTTATGCATGCGAACATAGGAAAAGTATAGATATTCTGAAAGGAAATTTCACAAGAAATCCAAAAGTTTCATTGTTTTTATTGTAGGTTTTTTTTTCATGCATAAAATTTTCAACTTCATGTGAAATATTTGTTTCCACCTTATACCCCACATCAAAAAAAGACATCATATTTGAACTCTACAGAGCTAGAGCTTTCCAAAACTGTAGGCCTATACTTTTACTATGCTACCTGCTATAGATTTTTATGTTGCGCAAACATCTTGTTGGCATATATAAAAATGTACGAATTTGTTAAAATTCCTGAAGGTAATGATATAATTGTTTCTTTTAAAAATCAACTGCACCTTTACATTTTTAGATAACTGAATTGTCATGTCATAAGTGGTAAGTTAAAAATATCTCTTTAAATAAAAAAGTGGGTATTATCATATCCCAAGCAGTGCACATCAACAAAACAGAATACATCATAAATTTCATTGCTTCATAATTCACTGTTCAGACCACAGTTTATCTCCCATTTTAAAGTCCAACATTTTAGGCTTCAAGCCTCCAAGTACTGAATTGTACACAGTTATTTTCATGATAATCAATGCTAAAGATCTAATAAACTTCAAATAAGGCTTATATTACTTGATTTGGGACAGTGACCACAAGTTATTGGTAGATTTGTTATTCTTATTTGAAATTTACCGCGTGCGATCCTCCGCGTGCGATCCTCAGCTCCACCCTGTCATTTTTTCACTTAAGTGGTCATAAGTTCAGAAGTTCATATGCTTTGTGCAAACTTACGGTGTCATCTTAAAGATCTCATCAAGAGCTTTAATTGGTGATCCGCGTAAACGCGGATCACCATAGATTTTGTACGAAATTTTTTTTGTATGTTTATTTGTGTTTCTTTCTGGTCATTTTTTGTGCAGACGATATTTCAGGAACGATAGTGTCAGTAACCTTGTAACTTAACATAGTTATGTCCCATGTCAATAAGCCGTTCTTCTCTTCTTGTCAATGTCATACGACATCTGTCGACTCAATTTTGAAATAGACGTCAAAAGCAAAAGTTAGACTTAACCTACATTTGCGATATCTCAAGCCGGCGGCCGACTAAAATAACTAAATTTGGCAAAGGTCAAGCTGAGGTCAAGGACCAACTTTTGGACCATACCTCGCGCGCATGTGCGCGTCTCGACGGATGCGTAAAATGCAAAAATGCTCCAAATCACTTTTTATTGACAGATCTATATGTTTCAGGTCATTTGGAGCATTTTGGTGCGCGCGCGTTTTTTCTCCTGCAACCCTTTCCCGACCGAATACCATCGTTTTTTCGATAGATTTGGATGTCTGAGTGAATTTTACATCAATTAGAACCCTTTTCCGACCAGCCGAACCCAAAATATGGCTTAGAAGTCCAAAAAAAACGTAAATGGGCGCGCATGCGCGCGTAATGAATTGCGGCATTTTAAAATCGCTCATATCTCTCTAGAATTAACGGTGACCCCTACTTTTTATTGCTTATTCTGATAGCCTATGATGCGTATATAAGGTTTCAGATATCACTTTCTATGACAATTCTTCTGACGTCATCTATGACGTCACAAACAAAAATAAATTTTGTCCATATTTCATGACTGGAGATGAGTAAGGTGACCAAACTTGGTACACAGTAACTTCAGGTTAAATATCATCACTGATGCTAATCATATCCGTCCGCACATCACGACGAACGAGTACGCGCGCGTTGCATTTTAATTCTTGATTTAGTCCCAACTCTCTGGAATTAACGATGACCCCTACTTTGTATTGCTTATTCTGATAGCCTATCATGTGGAGATCCAATTCCGTACATTCCTTTCCATGCCAAATTGTTGTGATGTCATCTATTATGTCATAAAGAAAAATTGTGTTTCGTCCATACGTGTATCTCCTGACAGGAGTCGAGTAATATAACCAAATCTGGTACACAGTTAGTTCAAGTCAAAGGACATCCCTGGTGCTAATCATAAAAGCACGCGCGTCGAGACGAACACATACGCGCACATCGAATGTTGAATAAATGTTTGATGGAGAATTTAAAGTGATGTGGAACATGTTTCAGCAAGTAATGATACCTGATTTAGATGGATGGTCGCATGTGCTTTACATTTAATGATCGTAGCGTTTACGCGGATCACCAATTCGTCTTAGTGACGAATTAAAGTCTAGTTTGATATGTATTTTGTCTATATTGGGTATCAAGATGTTAACAAAAATTGAACAAGAACATCTAGAAACTCGCGCAAGTGTCACGGCTCCACCCTATGAGACTACCAGTTCAAAACACATGGCCTATAAGAAACTCGGAAGAGACGAACTAAAGACAAACTGAACATGAAGAAGACTGGTAGTACATGTATGTGAACTACATTTTTATGATTGAACTAATCTTGAGGGCTGCCTAGCCTTTGATCAAGGTCTCTGGGCCTAATGATATCCCCC
Organism: Eucidaris tribuloides; assembly: GCA_001188425.1. Taxonomy (NCBI): domain Eukaryota; kingdom Metazoa; phylum Echinodermata; class Echinoidea; order Cidaroida; family Cidaridae; genus Eucidaris; species Eucidaris tribuloides. The sequence continues at coordinate 41,956 of JZLH01S0039012.1, forward strand.
ATCAGCGCGATACCCCGCTAGTGTCTGGAACGAGACTAAATACGCTAACCCCAGTGACTACACCGGTGAGGGGCGAAGCCCCTCAGCCTTTGCTAACCTAGCCTTTTGACAAGGCCTTCTCGCTGTATTACGGGCGAGCAAAGCAGCGCGAGGGCCTTTTGAGATCTGATTCCAATTCTTATGTTAGACCTTTGAATTACTGAATTTTGCTACCCTATTTTGGGTAGCAAAAATCAACCAATCAGCGTGTCAGACTACTTGATCCTACGTTGAATATGCAATCATACTAGGACCATGTTCGTACAGACTGTTGCTGTAACACGAAAAGATCTGGAAGCGTTCACTAATTCATTAGGCGAAATGATTCACAAACGCAGATTTTTGCATGCCAAATTGGACATTACGAAACAAAATTTAAGGAAAAATGCTTCAAATACTTTGTTCAAACAATGAACGTGTACTAATTTGGTGTTTGATGGTATATGTATTGTAGTAACCAACACTGAAGGAATTTCTTTCAACCCACCGAATAGTTGACAAGGCCAAGACAGGGGATCATAGCGCGCAATTTCATTGGTTGATTCGAACAGAGATCGGTCGTTCCTGTTGTCATGAATAATAATTACTTTTCGGATGCCAAGCAGATCTCAAAAGGCCCTCGCGCTAACGCGCTCGGCTGACTCGCTTGGCTCGCCCATATGACAGCGAGAGGGCCATGTCAAAAGGCTAGGGATGGAGTGGACCGCTCTGAGTCACGAGGCCGCTGGAAAAATATTTTCACATAGACTTTGTACACATGACCCGGTTCGATGCCAAGGCCGGGGCCAGCAAAATTTGGCTTGAGGCCTGCCTCAACTCCATCTCTGTCAATAATATACAGCCAGATGGTTCAGCTTTATTCCTCTGAGTTTGAATGTAACTTTGAAATCACTAGATTCATGTGTATGCAAAAACTCTCCATGAGCAGTCGAATAACTTAATTCTGCACTGGTCACCTTATTAACCGTATGGATGCTATAATGTGAAATATAGTCAAAAATCTTGGGGGTCCCCCCCCCCCCCCCTCGGAGATTTTTCATTATAAAAAAAAAATAAAAGTACATTCTAGAATCTATTATTGTCAGGGTTATGACTTTTGGGCATAAAGCTTTCAAATAAAAAAAAATCCCAAAACTAAACAGATTAACAACAAGTTAATGGAGGACTCTAATAAAATGGAGAAACCCAATTCAGTAAATAAACCAATAAGGAAAAGAAGGTGATGAGATGATCAAGGGACTGGGTGATTGTGGAATTAAAGAATGTTGAAGCAAAAAAATCAGCTGTGCATGGGAGATGAATGGATGACACATGGTAGGAAATGGATGAAGTAGAAGGGAAAGTGGACATGAAGTGTTGATGAGATGGATAGCAACATAAATACTGTGGACTGAACTGAATACAAACAACCTACATGTAGGAGAATGGTGAACAAATAAAAAAAAAAAGAGAGGAGATAAACCATAACAGTAATGTCACTTAAAACCACCTAGCCACTAGTGCGTTAATTACACTTTCATGGCAAAGTGTTATCTATTAAACACAGACAGCCGTGTTGGTATCAGGGAATAGTGAATAAGGTGTGACTATTCTGTGGGACCCCAATTGGTCTTATCAATGCATGTAGCGTACTGGTCACATGTCCAACATAGACTCGTTCCAGGGATAGGATTGCAACTTCAGTATGAACAGGGTGTACAGTCTTTCTAAGGTGTGCACTAAGAGCCTTAGTAGAAGTTTCAGCTCCATTGGAGTGTAGTGCTGTGCTGATACAGAAGTAGGCTCTATTAGTAGCCTAGAACATTTTAGAAAACGCCAAGACAAACCAGCATAAAGCTTGCTAAAATGAGTGACTTTGTGAGTCTGAATGTTGGTGGAAAAGTCTACACAACGACTGTCGCCACCCTGACGGCGTATCCCGACTCAATGCTTGGTGCTATGTTCAGTGGTCGCATGGACACACATCGTGACAAAGATGGGAATTATCTCATTGACAGGGATGGAGACCTGTTTCAGTATGTCCTCAATTTCT
>JZLH01S0039012.1:55781-69261 GCA_001188425.1 Eucidaris tribuloides
TACAGACATGGCCCCCTACTCATTTCAGGTAAAGTCTGACTTACATGAAAGGACATGCATGCAAGGTTCGGTATCAGGTACAACCATACAAACGACGAATTTCCAGCCATGCCTGTATTCCCGCCCTGCCACAAGCCCCATCTTTTGTGCGGATTGTATGCAGATGATGCGTTTTGGTCTAATTACTTTGTTATGCAGCATTGCTGATTTGCTTGAAGTGAATCCATACTTATCTCTACGTGTCTACATCATGGCTAGACATCTTTGCAAGGTTTAAAAAAAAACCAGGCACTTTCAGACCTTCAATCCAACAAACACTCTATAGATCTGCCTATTAGTTAAGTACTTCTTTCAGATAATCTACATGTACCAGGGATGTATATAATATGTAGCTTACAATTAGACTCCGAATGGGTGAATTAGCATTGCAGTAAAGCAAATTATTTTCCTTCTAAGTACTGATACATGTAGTTTACATTTCTAATATAATGTTGGAAAAGATTCACAAAATTAACCGATATGTCTACTTGTTACAGTGTACTAAGTTGTCATGGATGGACATTTTTTGATGAAGCTCCTGTGAATAGTCCATGCTGAAATATTTTATTACATTTCTTGCAAAAATTAAAGCTTAGTTTCAAATTTGATAGACAAGCAGTCTAATACCCCTTTCATAGTGAAGGCGAAGTGGAGTTACTCCGGAGTAACTCTGGGTTGAGTTGATCCGCTTGTACTGCGGACCGACTTTACACCCCCTTTCATACTGCCAAGCACCACAGCGGTGTATCCGCAGTCGTTTCCATGGTTTACATGCGAGTTCGCGCCATTATGTGTGGCCGAATTTCCTCAACAAGCGGTTCGCGCAAATTTCGCAATCAATCGCTTATTACATTGGTCTGTAGGCCTACATACTTGACTCCTCGATAGTTGATCTCTTGTCAGACGATTGTGTGATCTGAGTACAAAAACATGATTGAAAATACGGGCATTGACTCAAATACCATCAGTTCACGAACTTGGTGTTGGAGTTAGATAAGTTCTATGGTTAAGGTATTGATTTCAGATACTTTCGTTGAAAATCAGAAGAACAACATACGTCAAAAATCTAGACAAACGATTCGAACACGCTACAAAACAAAATCAAACCGGAATTTAACTCCCACGACTAAACTCGCCTGTGACATTGGGACAGGAAATGTAAATACACGGCGAGATTATGAGTATAGCCGACTGCACTTCCAGTGCGGAGTTACTCCGCCTGTAACCCTCTTCTCGAAGTGGGTTGAGTACTCGCTTTGAATCCGGATCGAAAAAATCTCAGAATTTCATATTGCCTCCACAAAGTGAGTAACTCCTTTGCTGGACTCCGGAGGTAACTCCACTTCGGCCTTCTCAATATGAAAGGGGTACAAGACCCCTTTCATGTAGAAACAAGCGATAGGGTTTATTGATAAACTGTATCTGACCAAATACGAGAGGTGGTTATTGCCGTGTTAATCCGTTTAACTTTCCTGTGGAAATGCACAGCGACAAACCATACTGCGTCTGGTGGAAGTCGGGGTCACCGGTGTAACCCGGAAGAATCTTGCGTCCTTTCCGATTTCACCAGTATAATACACCTGATCGCTCATGTCAACAATCGCTATTCTTTTTAACACAAATTAAATAAACATAATAGTTCCTGAATTACTACGCTATCACAATATGCCAGTTTGACCACAATGCATTGCGACATCAAAATTGGAATTTCTGACTTCCAAATGACACCATATTTGCTTGACTGGGGACATGGAATCGGTATATTGCGTTCTGTGGAAACAGGATGGATTGAAGGCGATACTGTTTTTAAATTCAGGAAAAGAAAAACTGTATTCCACAATTTTTTTGTATAAACACGCTGTATGTGTATTGAAAGTACCAACGGACTTTAGCTAGAGGGTAAATCCAGGCTCAAGCGTCTGCTTTGAGGGTGTTGTTAACTTAGACTAATAGACTCCTTCAATTAAAACAATAACTTAAAAGAATAATAACTGAAATCCAAAACTTGCTTTCCTACATATTACTGGTACAGTGAATGAAAGTACCGGTATATTGATATACCATATAATCGTGATGTAACGTTGTCCCCTTCTGCAATTATAAGTAAACTTACTAGCTGTGACATTACAAATTACAAAAATTTGAACAGTGTCTGTAATCAAGTCTATAATTTTGCTCCATTGCAATATTTGAAAAAAAATGAAGAAATAGAAAATTACTCCATCTTCAATTCAGGATTGTAGGGAAAAAGACCGAGGCAAATAGGGTCCATGGTATGACAGAATAAAAGTCTAAATTTTTCTGAAAGGTTTCGCTGTGCATGTTCTTTCTGTATCCTGTACAAACACTGCATGTGGCTGATATGCTTAATGACTGTGACCAACCACCTCGCAATCAAAACGACAAGTAAACCGAAACATTCCTGAAATTCTTTGCGAGAGTCCATGAAAGGTAACCCGCTTCTGCCCTGACAGAAGACAAAAGGCCGAAATTTTATGCGTGGGGATCGCGGACAACAGATCTATCATGGCGGGACCTTAATTGTAAATCTTGAAAAGCCGTCAATGGATTTCAAAGGATAGCAGACTTAGCAGTAATGATGGACCTGATAAAAGTACAGGGTATAGTCCTTTAGTTTTGGCCTCATTTTGAAAAAAAAGAAAGACGTTATTTGTTCTTTGAACGCTGCCACCAATCATAATAATCATCACAATCCTGTTTTGATAGAGTCTGGAAGTCTTGATTGAAGTTGTTCGACCCCTGTTTAGTGCGCCTCCTACAGTGTAATTGATGTATTGTTGTAAGTATGGGGAGCTTGAACTTAAAATCAGGTTTCCTTGACTTTAACAAGTGGATGAAACTGATGACTGAAGTTTACCGGCATGCTGGTAGGTTAAAGGCAGGGGATCTCATTTGCAGCACTCCAGGAATACTGTACAGCAAAATACCACTCATACCCTCAGGCTATTTATGAAGGACATGTTTGTAAAATCTAAAGATCAGTAACTACATGTAGGCCTAAATATATCAAAAATGCTCCGTAACGGTGAACTGATTGTATTTCCATGGTTAGGCTTGTGTGAAGCCCACACAATTACACAATGTTCATTTTTAGGTTTGTAAAAGAGATGCCCTGCCTTTAAGTTGTTTTAAAAAATTACTTGATTTGTTGGTTACTGACTTGCTGGCTCATTTAACAATTGTACTCGAATCCCACAGAGTAGGTCATTCCACCTATGTGCAGGTACTAGGCTAAGCTCCCCATTTCTCCATTTTGTACAATGCGAATTCTGTGTGCTTCAGTGAACATTGTAAACTTCAAATTCTGTGTTTTGGGTGACATGAACAAAACATATGAAAAGTAATTCTGCATGCACTGATGGCAGATCTTCATTAAGAGCAGTACATTTCTGCCATAATATACTCAGGATTGTCTTGATCTGTCATTTACATGTATGTGGTAATTAGTACAGTCTGGTTGTTTTGTTATATTGACCAAACTGTAACAAAATTTCAAAAATCCTGACATCACACACAATTTATAATGAATAAAAAACAATGACGTGACACTATCATCACTGACTAACTGCTTTTCATTTGACTAAGGCCCTGGTTACACAGACATAACCGTTCTGAGAACGGTCTCAGAACGCTTCCATTAATCATCTCGGAACGGGTTTGGACCTTCACTAGTGTGGTTACACCGCCGTCAGACGACCCGTCTCATGTTCAGTAGAGCAGCGGGTTACCACTGGCAACGATTTAACCACGCCCCTTCGGTGGTCAAATTTCTATCCGTACTTCCGGCCGACGCAGTTCGCGTGTATACTTATGTTTTGTAACTTCCTGTGCTGGACGGGTTTCGGAACGCTTGTGTGGTCACACCGCGTTCGAAACGGTCTGAGAACGGTCTCAGACTACCTCTGGAGGTGGTCCGACAAAAACGCTTTCGGAACGCTTTTGGACCACTTTTGGGTCGGTTGTTGTGGTTACACCGCGAGTGAACCGTTCTGAGACCGTTCTCAGAACGCTTTTGACTTTCGGTGTAACCGGGGTCTAAGTGCCAATGTAGCCTTGTTAGACACATGAGGGTGCTTACCCATGCAATTTGTGGGTGTGGGTTTTCTGTTATTACAAGATGTACACCATGCGCATGTATGGACTTTCAAAAGGGACCCTAAACAAGTAATTATCTGAATATCTACCGATCTCAGAATACTCGTAACAAGTATTCAACTTCAAGTCTGAAAAGATATCCTTTCAAGCAAGCCTTTTGTTTAAAGTAGGACTATACCCTTTTTCCTTGATTTTGGTGATTTTGATACCCGTTTCACTGTACGTGTGCGTACATCGCCTGACTGTGAAAAACAACCCTTTTCACAGGCTGTTTCATATGAGCATGGTGTGTACTTTACATCTTTCTGGATTTACCGTGTAGTTCATTTTAAAGAATTGTTTTTTTCCCTATCATACCAGTAGTATGTGTAGCACAGCTTTGTTTTACAAAGAAATCCAACTAATAAAAACTGATATTGAACTGAACCACTTCCTTATTATCGGCTGTGGTCAATGCCATGCAGAAAGCCATGGGGGAAGGATGATAATAAAGTGCCATGACCTGAAGATGTGTGGTATCCTTTGCCTGACAGAACCCAGTGTAATCAAGGAGGTACTCGCCTAGTACCTCCTTGGTGTAATCATGTCCATGGTTTGATAGTGGTATCCTTGCCTGAGAGGGCGATAGTGGTATCAATGCCTGAGAGAATCCAGTGTGATAGATGATTCATGGGTTACCCTCCCTTGACAGACACCTTTCACACCTCCCAATCTGGTCTACATTAATTGTGTCCTCATTCACCCTATCAGCCTTTAATTGGTTTTAACCAGTGTTCCAGCAGTTAATTTGTGTAATTGGCTTTCAATACAGTCACTAATATTCAATGCAAATTTCTGTCTGGCCAGGCATCCCTAGGGGGGCCCTGGAGTTGAGGTCTGAACATGGCCTGTAACAATAATGAGTGTACATGATGGGGTTTTTTTAGGGTAAGGCAATCATACATACTCTACCTTGGCAAGTTAAAGTATGTTTATTTGTTTGTTAGTGTACATTTGGAATACTTTTAGGGGCCCTATCAGGTAAATATGGTATACAGCTAGCAATGAATGAGGTCAACTATCAAGCCCGAGTCAAAATGTTTACACAAACACTAAATTCAAAACATTTTTGCTGTTTTGCAATCCCTTTAAACCCTTAGATTGTATTCCTGTACAAGCATGTAGGCGCCCAATATTTTTGTTAGTGGTCATGAAGTAGTATCTTATTCAATTAGAGACAGAGTTGAATAACACCATAACTACACAACTCATTTGCTGTATGTCTTTGCTTGGGGCATTTGGAGTGCATATAAAGTGGGTATGTCGCCATACATGTAGCTGAAACAGATCTACACAGGGGAAATGTGATGATTTACAGCCTAATATATTGTAATTCAATGGGTGATTTTAAGTTTTGGATTAGTGTTCGTGTATGTTACAAAAACACAAGCGTTAATCCGAAACTTGAAATTGATTTGTGTTAGCGAGTTGACCCCGAAAGTATAACGCACTTCTGGAGGTTGGTGTCGTAGATGGTGTTGAAAGTCATCTGCTGAACCGAGCTGGGTTGATGGTGTTAGCGATTTACATGCATTTGACCCATTTACTAACACTAGACCCTATGGTTTGCTCATTCTGCCCCTCCCTCCATGGTTCTCGACCCTAGAGTTGGGGGACGGCAAATCAACCGACAATGTTGTATCCATGACCACAGGTTCCAAGGCTGAGGCCGTCCCAAAGCACTACCTTTCCTTTTGAGGCGTCTTCACATCAGCCCAATGTTTCAAAATTCAAAACAGCGCGCTATTTCAGATTTTGAAAATTAACCCGATCGTAAAATAGCGCGCTATTTGATAATGTGAATTCAAATTACCGCGCTAATTTGAAAGCTCTGATCGAGATAATTTCTCGAGTAAAACTCGAGAAATGTTCAAACTAGCGCGATAATTTGCGAATTAGCGCAATATTTGATTTGAATTTGCTTCACAAAATTAGCCCGATACATCCCATCAAACCTAGCGTGTGTGTGACCTGAGGGAAATGTGGACCTTGCTTCCGCCCAGGCCAGACCCGAGACAGGGAATTAGAGGATATTGCTGTTCTCCTGAAACTGCGAGAACACCTGGGTAATGAGCAGGAAAAATAAGGAAAAATATGTATGTTCCTTCTCTTCAATTGGATGAAATCTTTTGCGATTCTTCTCCTCTTGGTGTTGTCTCTTTTGCCTGGGCTTGGTCAACCTCCATTAATTTCCGATGGTAACGCAAAACAAAACAAATTCAGAAGAAGTCAGCAAGATTGTCCCACACTCTACACCCACTGCACGGGCAATCTGGCATGCATGACTACTGGCTGCTGGTCTTGGCCCTAAAAATCTACCAGAATTTGGCAGCAGCCTGCAAATTGCGAGGTCGATCACTCTGGTTTAATATTTTGAAGGCGCGCTGTCTGCGCATGCTCAACTATTGAATTAGCTCGAAAAATTTTCAGGCTAATTCTCCTCGGGCTGATGTGAATAGGAAACAAATTAGTGCGCTATTTGGAGATCGCGAAAAAATCTCAAGCTTGGATTTTCATTGGGCTGATGTGAAAATGCCTATGGTTGGTACAGGTGACTGGGACCGAGATCAAGACCAAGACCTCTAAATATTGGCCTTGAAGCCGGCTTCCCTGCTGTAAAGACCCTTTTATTGGTGTACATTGATATGTTTTGAAACTTGTTTGACCACAGGATGTCATAAATGGTTAATGATATGACCTCAAATACCTTAACAAGATGGTGGTGTAATCAATATGATAGCAGTGGTCATGGCATATCATATGGTGTAACCTGATATGATCAAATACCTTCCCTGCAATAGAAAAAAAGGGGAAAATTGAATTCATAAATGGTATGTGAAATAAAGGTCATGATATACAAATTGTATACAAGGTTGTCCTAACGGTTGAGACTATATTGGCTTAGATTCGGCAGGCTCATTAATATTCATGAGCTTGGAAATCCCATTCGGCCGATGACGTATGGCTCATTAATATTAACACCTTGGAACAACTTGGTTACATACAATAAGATCAAAAAATTACCAATGCTCGTCACCGAAGCGCAGCTAGCTCTGTAGTTAGAGAGGCAATCTTCATATTTGAAGATCCTTGGTTCGAATTGTTGGAGGCGATATTTTCAAAGCTATTTTTCTCATCTTTTTTAAAATTAGATTGGAGATGAGGTTTATTCCGTCAAACGAAACTTAGAAAATAAAGTCAGCTAGCTGCTGAACGAGATTTCCAAGCTCATGAATATTAGTGAGCCTGCTGAATCTATGCCAATATAGTCTCAATCTGGTTTCCCTTCAATCATATTGGACAGATTTTAATGAGACTTGGTATGAAGGTACCTGATGTAATAGATTTTTTCATTTGACGAAAAATCTATTACATCACATTTTCACCTCTGAATAATCCCTTTCATTCACTCAAGTTACATGATATCAAAATTCTGCTTAAGTTTGATTTCAGAGTATGTAGAACAAAGGTCAAAGTCATAGCTCATCAAAGGTGAAAATAGAACAGTTTCCATTTGATAACTTTATACAAATATTTGACAGATTTTGCTTTTCGAGTATGTAGGCCAAAGGGCAAAATTCACAGTTCATTAAATATGCATTTATGGGCTATTTGTGCCCAGCGAGGGGATGCTACGCTTTGCGTTGTCCTTGTTGTCTTCAAATTGAGCACCAAATGCCTATGTGTGACCTAATATTTTAAGATTTTAAAGAGCTGCGTTAAATCCCCTACCCCCCCCCCCTTCTACCTCCTTAACAAACAGAGGGGGATGTGGTTTCTTGTTGATACAACAATGAATTAGGTCTGTTACTTGTTGCTCTCTACAAAATTTCAAATGAGGCATACATCCTCTCTATTGATTGAGAGTCAGTAACTCCGGGCAAAAATATGACAGCAGTCATTCTCCTGGACCGTGGGATGTTTTTTCCTTCTTTCTTGCTGCAAATGGATACAAAGAATAGACCTATCAGGCTAAAATGCTTTCGAGACTTTCTGCTACTTATTTGTGATTTGGAATTAATTGGCAGAAATTGGTGGATTGTGATGCACAGGTTATCCTAATGAGATCGATTGCACTCAATGCAGGCATTACAGTGTATATTGTTTGTATTTCATGTCACATCTGGGTACATGTATATGGAGTTACTGATCACAAACTGAGACATGAGGGAAGAGCTTTTTGTATAGTTTGTCAAAATGTCAACCCCAAAAAGGGTATTGCATTACAAATGATGACATAAATGGTACCCTGGGGTACCAACTAGAAATCCGCCATTTGGTTAATTATTATTTATTTTTTTAGCACTGTACCCTGGGTTACAAAATTATGTAAAAGTTATGTAATACATGTAAGTGTGAAAATAACAAATTTTGCTTCATTTTTACCCATTTTACATAAGTTTGTGCCTCTTTGTTGTGCACTTGCACAGGTTATGCGTCATAACCAGTGATTTCAGTGATCATAATTGAAGAAAATACATGTTTGGACACGAGGGCGCTGCACAACGCGGTACACCGGAGTACAACGGTACCCCGGGGTAGCGCGTGGTACATCAAATGGTGAGGGTGTAACCGTCTTGGGTACATGTAAGAAGCAGGCACAATATTGGTATTGAATATGGCCATAAATTTGGTCAGGTTTTGATACCACTAAAACATCAACAACAATACTACAAAATAGAGATTTGAAGGAAAACATAAACATTTAAGATGCTACTTTGTGAGTGAAATGTGGTATAGATCATATTATTTTTGCAAATACTTCAAGTTCTAAACCATGGCTCCATATTAAAGCCCAAGTTTAGTTTTGGGGATTTTTTTTTTTTTTCTATTTGAAAGCTTTATGCCCAAAAGTCATATCCTAGCAATAACAGATTCTGAATGTCTATGTTTTATTTTAAATTAATTAATGAAAAATCTCGGGGGGGGGGGGTGGGGGGACCCCCGAGATTTTCGACTATATTTTACATTATAGCATCCAAAGGGTTAATAAGGTGTTAAGGTTATATGAGTTATACCTCATTTGAAAGAGCAGACTCTGCTCTTTCAAATGAGGTACACATATAACTCGTATAACCTGAACAATATTTAAAAACAAAACAAAACTAAACTTGGGCTTTAACCATTTTGGCTGGTTGCCCAGTCAGGCAAGTGAACTTTTCGTTTTTCATTTATTTAATGCCCAAATAAAATTTGTACTCATCCAAGTGAAAAAAATTAATTGTTTATGTCACTTTAGAGATTGTTTCTTGTTTTACAGATTCTGTCTTGATTTTAGAGTTGAAAATGTTTATTTGCCTGTTCTGGCAAGTAAAATTAATATCCATAAATTTTCACTTGCCCAAAAGCACAATTTACTCGCCCTGGGCTGGGGCTGGTGTCAAGCCCTGTCTACAAACTAGTTTGGTTTGGTGTGCAGAAAGGAGGTAATGGAAATTTATTGATCAAAATGAGTTAGATTGAAATGTTATTAATACCCCTATTAAGACTTACGTGAGTACAGAGTACTACCTTTATAAACTCGTAATTACTATTACTCACTACTGGCATTATACTACTTTGGTAGCTAAGCATTCTGTTGGCCTGAGAAGAGGCAATTGAGGAAGGGAGTGCAAAGAAGAGAGGGTATGCAAATGAGTGACTGTACCTCGAAACCTAATTAGTTGAGCTGTCTAATTAAAGTAGACAGGGACTTACAGCAGTTGTGGTTTCTAAGCAATTGCTGGGTATGCCATTAGTGTGCAGTAGTTTCATGTTGATATTGGCTGATTAAAAGCAATTACACAAGACACAATTGTATAGGCCTACACTTTGAACTATCACAAGACACCAACCCTCAATTAGTCAACGATTTGGAGACCCCTATCAGTAATTTGGATGGCCAGATTGAAAACTGTGTGTTGTGCAGGGTTTCACACCAACATACACTACAAAGCCTATCTTAAGTAGGCCTTACAGACTTTGTTCTGGAATATACTTCTGAAGGGCTATATTTGTCATGATATTTTTCCTATGTTCCATTGTGAAGTAATTTCCAGAAAAAAAAGAATGTGTCTGAGGGCCGTACTGTATTGAAGTACCAACTCCGTACTTGAACCATATGTAGGCCTAGCTTTATTTTGACTATTTCACATCAATGTTGTGTTAAGTTCATTCCAATACATGTAATTACAAATGCATTTGATGGCTTGTTTGCGATTTCCAGATTTCATATTTGAATTCATCTACAGTCAGGGAGCCAAATCCTGATTGCTATGATTAGAATTACTAGGTGCATTCACATTGCCAATCTTCGCGAAGTTTATCTTCTCAAAGACTTTGCAAAGTTTGGTTTGGCCGTTCACATTGCGGTAAAACTTCGAGAAGATTAACTTCCGCGAAACTTCTCGAAGATTTGGCCCACACTGCCCAAGTGCAAAAGCACACAATTAGCCATGGATGTAACCATGGAAATCAAATGTAGAGGCTTTATTTTACTGTGCTCCACATTATATTGATCACGTATACTTCATTATTTATTTTAGTAAAAGTAACAAGCTCACAGAACAGACTGAATTATCTAACGGACAGCTCAGAACACGTACGTGACATGAGCTGTATTCAATACCAGATTCCCTGTATTATTTTGTGTATAGCATGTATTTACGTCCCGACACCGGAAATGCGCAGAGGCTCACGGGATATATCTTCCCGAAGTTTGTGTTCACACGCAAAATGTCGCGGGAAGTTTGTCGATGTTCGGGAAATATCCTACAAAGTTGTGGGAAGATTCGCGGGAAGATTGCGTTCACATTACTTAACTTCGCAAAGTTTGCTGTAAGTGTGAATGTACCTACTGACCTTACAAACAAGAAAAAGATTATTGCATCAAAACACATTTGAACGGCCATTCAGGTATGGATTGGTGTCTGACCATCCACTTACCTTTCAGGCATTCTTTCAATTGTGTGGAGGATAAAAAAGGTTGCATGGTTCCCTATTGTTACATGAAATCCACACAATAAGTGACAAAATGCCATTCCTTGTCTGAAAACCCGCCGTTCAATATCACTATTGTTTGCTGTATACCCCCCCAAATTCCGATCATTCTTGCATATATTTCAATCCCATGTTTTTATAACCAGCCTTATTTTACGATAGAACGCAATAAGGCGGTATAAATCAGAAATCAATGTGAAATGTCCCGGAGACATGCTGTCAGCTGACTACAGCATGTGTTTTTATAGGCATGTATCAAGGTTGCGTGTGATTAGCTGTAAATCCTGAAATGATTTGTTTAGTGGAAAATTAGATGTCTTTCAAATAAGCGGGGAAGTTAAACCAAAACATGGAACATAAACGAGGTCTGTTGCACACAGGTTCATGATCAGGGCATGATCATCTTCCGTAAAAATCCTGCCATTGTATTTGTTTTTTCGATTTGTCAAGAATTATTGTATCAAATATGAAATTCCTCTTTGTGAGAAACAAAGTAAACTTCCGTGACAGTTCATCTACACGGTTGATAAGTTGGCAACAAACGAAAAAGGGTATTAAGGTGTCAAAAAAAGGTCAAATGGATTGGTTCGTTACTTGTGCTGTTTTTGGGGATTGATATTATTTAATTCTCGGATTCATAGTTCTTGCACAAATGTTGTTGACAATGTAGCAGTGGGTACAGCTGGTAATATTGTTTGTACCCTTTTGTATCTTGTTGTTTTTGCCAATTTACAGATATTGTTAATTGTTTCAAAATCCATTATGGTCATGTGTCGTATGGTGGGACCCCTTTGCGTTACAGGCACCAAAATTATGAATTTTGTCACTTCTCGCATTTAAACCAATATAACTCAAAAAGTACTTATCAGAAACCAACAAAAGTATACATTTTCTGAAAGCTTATACTTCAGAGAATCTCATTCATACAAGGTCAAGTTACTATACAGGGTGTGCAAAAAAAAATAAAGGGTAATACCTCAAAAAATAGTAGTAGTTTCGTATAAGTTTGATGGACCACGTTCATATCAACTTGTTAGTATTATTGTCATGGCTCAAAATTGATGTATATTGTGAAAAAAGCACACGTTCAGCTTAAAGAAAATGTTGGTTTACGTACTCATTTTGATTTTCAGATGAGGTATACAGGTTGTGACAATATGATTTAAATTGTGTTGCGATGGTTTTACAAAAACATTAATTATCACCTAATTAAACAAACAATTTATTAAACCTAACTAAACAATATTTAGAGTATTATACATAGTAGAATTATTGTTAATAAAATGAATTCTAGTTAAGAGTGTATCTAAAAATTCAACAAAATTTTAGGCCCGAAGTGAACATACTCTTGTGTTTTTCACCTCAATAGCATCATCGTTTCATAATAAAACAATGTACAAGTCAATGCAAGCATACCTACACCATAATTTAATTAAGTAATTAATTACCTAGAGGACTAATTAATTTTATTTACTATTTAGAATGTAAGTACAAATGTGTCAATAGTCAGATGCATATCATAACTCCAAGATTAGCTTATCTGCTGCAAATAGTAGCAAAAAACAAAAAGAGTACAGTGAATTGCAATTTCTCCAAATAGAGATTTACACACTCCTCCTCCGCTTAACCTGCCCCGCTTATTCCACTCAGATTACCTCAGTTAACATTTTTGCATTTTTGCTAATAAACAAAGGTAATGCAAATTGCTATCAGGATTCAAACAGGATTAATTTGCTACATGATGAGGCACCAAATTATTTATAATTGATAAAGGATAGCTTTGATGCATCAAGTTTAATCATAGAAGGGACTGAAAAATGTAACCCCAACCAGGTATTTTTGGGGGGTCGCCTACCATATCACACAATACTTATGCCACTGTCATTGAATCGTGGGTGTGAACTGTAAATTGCTCATGAGAGGTGAAAAGGTCATTGAGTCAAACAATAATATATCCTGTCTTGGGTGATGTAGTGGTTGATGGTGGTGGAGTTGTCCCCAAAAGAGTGGGGTTGAGTACTAAACACTACAATACGTAGATTAAAGACGCTATATAACACTGTGGAAGACCCGTTACAAAAATTGTCAAACTTTGCTATCTGACATATCTGACAGTGTTTGGATGGACAAATAAACACCCTAGAACACAAAAGTTTGGACAGTTATGCTGTCATTAGTACAATATGTGCAGATACAAATTGGCACATTAATTCTATATCAGCCGATAGGAAATTCTGCAACACAGCAGTCTATGGAGAAAAGCTGGAAAGGTCTCTCAATGATTTTCACTTTTTTAAAGCACTTAATG
>JZLH01S0039012.1:70692-110406 GCA_001188425.1 Eucidaris tribuloides
GTGTGTGTGTGTGTGTGTGTGTGTGTGTGTGTGCGTGCGTGCGTGTGTGTGCTTGCACGTGTGGGCGCGTGTTCGGGCGTGCAGTGGTGAAACTATTTTGCTTGAATCAGGGTTGGCAATTTCCCGGCAAATGTCAGTATTTCCCGCCCAGGTGGGAAATACTGGAAGATATTTTTAAATGCTGGGAAGCAATGAAGATGTACAGGGAGGTACAGGGAAATGCTGTAAATGCTTGGGAAACACCTGGGCAATACCTGAAAATATTCAAGAAGTATATTTCACAGTATTTCCCTCCATTTTTAACTATTTCCCATTTCCTTAAAAAATTATTGAGGCGGTATTTACCGGTATTTACCGCTAGTATTTCCCACTCCGGCCAACCCTGGCTTGAATGTGTTCTAACAGATTTGAAACATGATTTATTAGTGGTAGATAGGTCGCAACTCTTTCTGCATTAAATCTATGAAATAGACAATTCTTTTCTTTAATGTAATAACTAATATACATGCATTTTATTCCTTTCACACTCCCCCCCCCCAACAAATAAAAAGCATGTGTCAGTACAGATATATTTTTCATAACACATTTGTAGCGAAGAATTTTAACCAGTAGTAAGGAATTTGAATTGGTCTAGAAAATTTGCTAGTCAATAGTTCTTGATATTAGCCTTAAACATAGTCCCCCAAATGTCTCCAGAAATCATGACATTCCTCACATTTCTTGTCACACTTCCTTGACCCTAGTTGACCTCTGGGGTCAGTCAGGGTCAGATTCCAGGGGTTGTGTAGCTCCTGAAATTTATCCCTGAAAATGGGACCCAAAAATGTGGCTCAACCCTCAAGAAAAACAAAAAAACACCAATCCAGGAAGATCAGAATACTCCCTGTGTACTGCTGAATAAAAGGCCTCTGGGAATCCCAAAACATTTGACAGAGCTGAGGAGGTCCTTATCACATTAAAGGTAAATAGCATGAATTTTAGAGAGCCTTACATTAAAGTGATAGGCTAACATTGTGGAGCTTCTATTTAAAAAAATGTCAAATTTTGATATCTTAACTACATAGTAGTGTTCATATGGACAAATAAAGACCCTAGAATAAAAAAGTTTGGAAAGTTACACTGCCAATGGCAAGTTATGCATGAATAAACAATTAAAACTCGGGGCGAGTTTAAATAGCTTAGGTGTACACACAGTAAGTCTATGGGAGAAAATGGTCAGGTGAATCCGATCAACGTACGATTTTCACTTTTTTAAGCACTAAATAATCATTTTGAAATACAATTTTTTTCAGGGCGTCATTTTTAGACCTTATCAAAGACAATGGTAGCATGGGGAATCATGTAGCTCAGATTTTTTTAACTGTGGTAAATGTTAGCCAATACCTTTAGGCATTTTCAAGTATTCCCAATCATGTCAGTAGCCCCCCTTTTTATATGCTAGAGATACACAAAAGTATGTTTCACATGAGGTCTAACTACTTGTGGGCTTCCTTGCATACATATTGATCTGGTATACAGTGTTCTGGGAATCTGAAATTTTATTGGTATCATATTTCCCCTTTGGGGTAACACCTGCTGGTTCTGAATTCCGTCCTCCCAGGTAGATCTGTCTGTCTGTCTGTGTGTGTGTCTGTCTGTTTGTCTGTCTACATCAAGCTACATCCACCGTACATAATTTGGTGTGTGCTGTACTGCTACCCATAGCAAAGTCTCATGTTGCAAATACATGTTGACATATTTGGGACTATCGAGGAATTTTGTTCTCATTTCCCTGTTTGAAGTGCAAGGGGAAAAGAAAGAAGAAAATAAATTTCTCTTGCATGTTGTCTGTGTTTTTGATGAGGAGAAATAAGGGTCTGTTTCCTTTAGTGTGTTATATGTATAACATGTGAATAAGTGGTTTTAAGAACTTGAGTATGATGTACTGTAGGCTAATTGCACTTCATTCTAGGGAAAAAAATATATAATTATCTTTACGGGGTTTGTTTTCCTGTAACTTAGTGTTTTTTAGAATATCTCTTGTATTGAACCATTTTTCAGGCATTTCGGGGGCAATTTGCAAGATTAAAAAAAAAAAAATACCTACTTCTTTCTTTTTTAGCATTGTGGAGTGATTGTTACAGTGGCTCAAAATAACATCTTCAATCATAAGCCATATGGCTCTCTTTCAAAAGCAAAATGGTATCAGTTTTCTTCCTTGTGGGTTGGAACTCTTTCTGAAAGGAAATCATCAATAATTTGTGGAATTTACCAGACTTTTATGGACATTGTATTGTATTATACATATGTAGTATGTTATTGTAGCCAATGTGGATTACAATTTACATGTCAGAAGAAGGGTATTTGAAATGGCAGAGTGACTGTGACATCTAATGGAAATACAGGTTTCAATGAACTTTAAAGGTTAGTGACATGATTGGGAACACTTGAAATGAGCTAGAACCAAATGAGTTGAAATATATAGCCTACCAACTGTACTCCAGCTGGAGTGGATCTCCCAGCTGGAAGGATTTGTCTCTAATTTGTTTACTTAAAGGAGAATCAAGCATGAACATACATGTATTTTAATTTTATCGGGGCACGATAAAAATAGGACCCATAGAGAGCCACACAGCAGGTTTGCCTGCCACAAGGGATATTGACAGTTATTTTTTTCACAGGAGAATCCTTGCATAGTTTACTTGATTCAAGAGTAGTTTCAGCCCAAGTTGAGGACTACCCCCAATCATGTCATTTACCTTTAACTCCAAGAGTGAAAAACAAAACAACAACTAAGAATGAACCAAATTTTAAAGCATGTGATCTTTCATTAGTCTGAATACAATAGTATAGATACAAAGCCTTCGTTTGTAGATTGCCAGTCCACAAGCATGGCACGATGTGCTTGAAAAGTGCTGTGTAACCCGTCCTGGTACTAGCCTGGTGGGGGTGGGGTGGGAGGTGAGTGGGAAGCCACCACAATGAATACATGGCAAGTCCAAATACAGGATGGATGTGTTGTTATGAAAAGGAAGACACCTTGTGACGAGTTGGTTGAACAGTCACCGCACAGACGGACGCGGCTTTGTTGTCTGCCCCGAAAATGATCATAAGATTATTTCAGCGAGTTTCCTCGAGTGATTCACGTATCCTCTTTCCGATAAGGACTACCTCTATGCTAGTCTTCTCTTGCAGACTGTAGTTTGAGCTTGTTACACCTTGTTTTATGACAAATGTTGTTCGGTCCCATAGTCAATCGTACAAATTGATTTTTTGGGGGGAGGGGGTGGGAGAAGCAACGATCCGGAGGGGGGGGGGGGTGGCAATCACCTCACCAATGAAAATATTGGGGGGCGGCAGCATATCGAATTGCTCCCCAATAATTTTGACAACTTGAAAAATTCATAATCAATTTAAGGATTTGTTTAAAAAGCATTGGAAAGCACTATAAAACCATTAAACTTAGTATAAAAATACCATCAAATAAACAAAATTGCCAAATTTTCGTCGTGTGCGTGCAAAATTCTGTATTACAATTTGGCACGCAGACTGCGCCGAAAATTTTTGAATTTTTTTTCAGTTATGCCCCCCCGTCCCCATCCGAAACACAGATCAACGCCCGTATGTGGTATCACTGTCTATTGTATATTACATGTAATATGTTTGGGCAAGGAGCTTCATTGCATTGGTCCTATAATACAGAAATAGCCCCAAATTTTAAAACACCACCCCCCTTCCCACCCCTCCCCCCCCCAAAAAAAAAGCTTGATTAATTGCATATCCTCCAGATAATGCTTCAGACTTGACTAGCAATGTTCATTAGAGTTTCTTGACGAAAAGAAGCCACTGCTGGGTAATTTTTTCATTCTTCAACTAAAACTGTTATGTAGTATTAATTATAAATTTAGGCTGTGCTGACCTCCCCAATTAAAACTGAGAAGCGTAATAACACATCAGGTGATGTATTATTCACGTGGTTCACTCGTAGGGACCCAGTGTGCTGTTCCGTCGGAGACCAAAGACCAGAAAGAGTGGTTAAGCGTTTGTCATCAGTGGTGTCACATGGTTGTTAGCTATTATTATTTGACCTCGATATCAGCTAGGCTGCCAATTGTCTTTGCCCCACTCCAATTGGGGTCTTTATTTTCATATATGATACGTACAAAATCTTTTAATTTTTCTTTTAAATGATTTTGAGATCATGGCTCAAACGTGGAAGTCTGTGTGAACTTATAAGACAAAAGGCCGGTGATATTTTGAGCTGATGTGGCGGCTGAGAGATTAACCTGAAATCCATTTCTCTACTGTGTGAAGGCTTGGCTTGGTTGGCATGTCATACATGGTCTTTACACTCATTTGTCATGTTTGTGTGTTGGTGTTTGTTTGATTTAATCTGGTTGTATGACCTTCAGTGATATGAATAAATGTGACAAAATAGGAAATGATTCTAATGTCATTCGTCAGTCTGCCCATTACGAAGAATAAAAACATACGTGTATTTTGTTATCTACAGTAGCTCACTTTGTGTGCTTACTGATGAAGTGTGCAACAGCTGATCAGAAAATTTTGAAACGGCCCGTGCACGTCGACGTCACAGATTTTTTTTTAAGACTTCAGAGTCATTCGAAAAAGGATGAAGTTTATAAACCGTCCAGATTTTCACCAAAACTCAATATTTTACCCCAAGTCTCTATGAGAGGTATTTATTTATATTAATCGTCACATTGGATATGATTTCAGCTGATTTCATTCATTTAGATATTTTTGATGTGCAAATCAATGACACAATCTTTAAAAAAAAAGAGCCAAAAATGACATGTAGTAGAGACTTGGGAATCTTCTCATGCATTGGTACAGTACGTATATACTTGCATGTGGAAACTACATCCATATGTATGTGTGCCAGCTTGATTTGTATTCTTGAGTAACAGGGTAGAGTTGCTAACTATTCATGGCAACGTCAAATCAGCATCACAGCTGGTCCTATCTCCAATGCATCCAATGTAACCTGC
This sequence comes from Eucidaris tribuloides, assembly GCA_001188425.1. Lineage (NCBI taxonomy): Eukaryota > Metazoa > Echinodermata > Echinoidea > Cidaroida > Cidaridae > Eucidaris > Eucidaris tribuloides. The sequence continues at coordinate 75,684 of JZLH01S0039012.1, forward strand.
TTGGAACTTGATATTAATCTCTTTATTACCTGTAATGTGTTTCAAATAAAGTCATTGGAAATATCATGGGTGGGCCATCTATATTTAGAATGTCAAAAAATAATGTGTAATTGCTCCCATTGAATACTACAAATAGCTCAGACTTTGTTACATGTACCTTGATATCACTGCCCTGGTGCACTGCGAACTACAAAATTATTTTATGACATAATGTGCCCCTGTAAGGTTAGTGATGCAATGTGATGTGTGCCCTACAGGGTTAAGGGAGTACAATGTTTATGTTACAAAAATAAATACTAAGCAGTGAGAATGAAATTAATGATACACATCCTTACCCCCCCCCCCCAAAAAAAAAGAAAGAAAAAATCACCATCACCACCACTCCCAAATTTGTCTACATAGATTATTTGGTCTATTACTCACTCTATTTCAGCAAACCAAGATTTTTTGATTCGGAATTATGATCAACCGATTTTATTTCAGTTTAAAGAGTTTTAATTGTTTATTCATGCATAACTTGCCATTGGCAGTGTAACTTTCCAAACTTTTGTATTCTAGGGTGTTTACCGTATTTGCCGGTGTATAAACCGCACTTATTTTCTGTCGGGAAAGTCGGAAAAAAAGGGGGTGCGGTTAATAAACGGGTACAAGCAAATGTCCGTTTAAATTCCCAACATAATTTACTGTAATTATCGTCGTTTAACATGGCAATAGCTTCCCTAATCATTCTTGCCATTAAAAGTAATAAAAACGAAGTAGTTTGTCACAGTCTTTACAAAATTAAACTTTTAATGTCAAAGGGTAAAACGAACCCTGACCATCCGTTTTGACCAAAATACGGAACTAAATTTGCGCATTCATGTCTAACGGGTAAGAAACGACCCCGTACCATCGTTTTTGCGATTAATACGGAACTAAATATTCGCAGTATTCATGTCTAACGGGTAAGAAACGAACCCCTGACCATCGTTTTGACCAAAATACGGAACTAAATATTTGCGGCATTCATGTCTAACGGGTAAGAAACGAACCCCCGACCATCGTTTTGACCAAAATACCGAACTAAATACATGCGGCATTCATGTCTGACGGGTAAAAAACGAACCCTCAACGATCTTTTCAACATCATACGGAACCAAATATTAACGCTTATTATAGTGATATTGCGACCCCACCATTTCAAAAAGAAAATCCCGCTGTTATTAATTTTTTTTTGGCGAGGTCAAAAGTCGGGGGTGCGGTTTATACACCGGCAAATACGGTGTTTGTCCATTTGAACACTACTATGTACCTCAAATATCAAAGTTTGACAATTTTTTAATTTGAAGCTCCACAATGTTAGCCTATCACTTTAAAGAAAAAGAATAATTTTGGTACTCTGTTTGTGCCTAAACCCGTACAGTATGTGTTTTTTTTTCTTCTTTTGGTCATGCATGCTTACAACACTTCTTGACCACCCCCTCCCATCTCTCCTTGCAGTGCTGTTGGCGGTGAGCTCCATCATTACTGTGTGGCCGAGGATTCCTTCTCAGAGCGTGATGTGGTCAGACTGCTGCGCCAGATCTTAGAAGCCGTACACTATCTTCATGAGCAGAACATTGCTCACCTCGACTTGAAGGTAAAAACAAGTTTCATTTTGAACTCTTGTCATAATTAGGCCTGACTCATTAGGCTTACAGTTTTCATTTGAAATCGTAATAATTAACCAATTCCTCAAAATGTTTTAAATGTTTTCAAATCAATATTCAGTAGGAAGAGGTGGTATGGCTTGATTTCAACAATTGATATTCGTGCTCCATATGCGGCAAGTAATAATGAGCAAATGTACATGTACCGCAAATGAAGTCGCGAAGTTGTGGCGTTACTTGCCTCTTTCTTGTAAATCTAAGTATCATTAAGATAATGATTGATCACTTCTGACACAAAATTTTGGCATTTATTAGATGAAAATGAGGGTTTGAATGATTTGCAAAATATCATAACCTTTTGCATGTAGCGTTCCGTATAATGGTGGGACTTTCGGGTATTTTTATCTTCGGGTACCCAAAGGAATTTTCGACTGTGCATGGATAATTACATACGTACAAGGTACGGTCCGGTTTTTAAAGTGAAGAGAACGTTTGTTTACTTTGTTATTTTCTCAACAAATCAAGAAAGAACATGAATAATTTCATAATTCTTGGTATTGTTCATCTTGTCAAAGAGATTTTAGGATATTTTGAAGGTATTTAGTGAGATTCAAAGAGAGATTTGTGTTTGTGATGCTTCTTGTTATGCATACATCATTGTATATGACAGTAAAAAAATCAGCGAGCAATTTTCGGGTAATGGGTATTGATTTTTTAACCCGAGTACCCCAGGCGTTCGGGCGGGACCCGGGTACCCGGGTTTTAGTCCCAGCCTTAGTTCCGGATAAACTTGGTGACAACTTTTTGTTTCAGACCCGGTCATAATGTATTCCAAAGTTTGATCACAGTCCAGGTCACCTTTGGGATTGCAGTTTGAATGGAGGACATTTGGTTGCTATGACGACAAAATCAAACTTGTGTGATGTCAGCAGACACTGGAATGTGGTGCACAGGTGCAGCTGCACACAAAAGGCAAAAAATAGAACACTTTGGGCTGGATATATATATATTTGTCCTTTTTTTTTATCGGCACAAGCATCATTTTCTTTCAAAGAACAGCCTCCCAAGGAAATTGAGATCATGTGAGGAAGTTGGCGAGGTCTTTGGGAAATTGCCAATAAGTGGTTGGGTTGTGCTGCGACAGGCATACCCCAGTGCCCCCCTCCCCTCACATGTTGAGGAATTGAGCAATCAAGGTGATCGTTAAGCCCTCGCTAAAATGGCAAGGGACTGGTGGGTTCCCAGGTCTGTCACTAACAACTCTGCAACTGCCTGCTTATTTCAGTGCAAGACTCGGCCCAAAACAGTATGTGCACATACATGTAAATTGGTGATTTCCCCAACAAAATGAGAGTTCTGCCAAAGGTGTGTAGTTTGAAGGATGATTTTTTTATTTTTCAGTTTTTCAGTATTTTGCATCTCAATGTCACCTTGTAAAAGTCCTGCATTTTTCTCAGATAAAAACTTGCAATCTGACTTCAGTTTTTAGTAGTCTAAGTTTAGACTGTCCTCCCTTTTTTCACCCTAATCCTAAGGCAGTATAGTCAATTTGACTCGGTATGGGTCTGTATACTTAGACTAGCTTCCTATGCTCGCAGCTCGCTACGCTCGGGATTGGGGTAAATTAAAGAGCAGTCTAAGACTTGGACTAGTTTTTAGTGAAGGTTTACTTTCAGTGTTGTAAGCACAGGGTTGGGAAAAAAATCACGATTTTTTTGAAAGTGGTGATTTAAATCGTGATTTAAATCATGATTTAAGTCATGATTTAAATCAATAAATCAATTTATTTGATTTAAATCACTGATTTTTTTTAAAAAAAATCATGATTTAAATCATGATGTAAATCACCATAAAATTGCCAACCCTGTGTAAGCACCTGGGCAATAGCACTGCCTTGACATGAAAAAGAGCACTATCAGATCTTGTTTGACTCAGAGTTGAAGTTGACCCATTAAAACAGAATTAGTAGGGTGTAGACAAGGAGTTCAATGCCATGCAATATTTGCTGGGGTCAGGTACAGGGGTCATGCCCAATGACACGAGTGGTGGAAGGTATTTTTAAGAGAGGGAGGGGCTGGGGCCAAAATAAAATTGGGCACTATGTTAAAAGGTGCACCATAGGAGCATGTGCATGTTTATAAATAGGAGGAGTGGGTAAGCGCCCCTCTGCCCCCTCCCAATTTTGCTACCTGGCCCTTGCTCAAAGCACAAGTTTAGTTTTGGTGATGTTTTTATTTATTTGAAAGGTTTATGCCCCAAGGTCATGTCACACCAATAACAGATTCTGAATGTCTTTCGTTTTTTTTTTTTTAATTAATGTAAAAGTCTCGGGGGGGGGGGGGGTACCCCAAGGATTTTCGACTATATTTTACATTTTAGCATCCAAAGCATTAATAAGGTGTTACAGTTATCTGAATTATACCTCAGCAGAAAGATCAGACTCTGAATATTCAAAACTTTTACAACATGTGAAGGTCATAAACCTTTGGATTTTTTAGGACGCTTCACTCTTATGCTTTATATCATAATCACGATATTTTCACTTTTCCTGAACTTTGGATCTTGCGACTTTATCAGGGTATCGTTGTGACGGGTCACATATGCACTAATTCGCATACAAATGAAATCTACAGTAGGCCCTACCAGTAAATACACAAACATGTAATTTGGTCCATCACTAAGTGTTAAATATGTTGAATTCTTTCAGTTCTGCATTTAATACCCCTTTCACGTGCAAGGATTTTATCCGAGTGCACCCGGGTACACCCGGGGAATCTCTCAGCATGAAAGGACACTCAGTTGAACTCTCGGGGAACCTCCGATTAAATTTTCGAAAAATTTTACCCTCCAACTGTCCAGGGTAAACACGGATGAACCACAGGGTGTTCACCGGGTAAAGTATAGCGTGAAAGGGTGTCTCAGTTAATTCTCCGGGTGAAATCAGTGATCTCTGTACTGTTGATGTGTTTTTAGAGCTCAGTGGGCGAAATTTGCTAATAGATTCATATCAGAAGTTGTATTTGTGAACGAAAGCTATTCAAAGTTACATTTGAGTAGATCAGGTGGAATTGCGGCGCTACATTTTTACGCTGGAACCTAGTAAAATCCGCAAAAGAGGCGTTTTTTTTTTCAGTTATAAAATTACTGACGAATGTGCGAATGATGGCATGCATCACCTAGCTTAATTGGTTTCTACCTCCATGGCAATACATGTAGGCCTACATGTACGAAAGTACTTCGCCTGTATAATCAAGGAGGTATGGCCTGGTCGGCCATGGCATGCACATAATAAGTGCAGGGCGCAACGCACTCGAAATTCACCGGAGGATGTTTTCCAGTGTGAAAGGACAGGGTTCGAAATTTCCCCGGTGGTTACCCGGTGAATTCACCGGGGGTTCACCGTTGGAAGCAGCGTGAAAGGGGTATAAGACATCACATTCAAACTCTATGGCAGTTTGTTACTGAGAGGATTAAAAGGGAGAAAGATTCGGTACTAGAGAGATGTGGTTGTTATACCATGCCATTGGATATGTTTCCAGGTCAATATGGTATGACCATACTGGTCAAGGCAGTCAGTGACAGTTACCATTTAGAAGTAAGTTCAATTTGAATTCCCATTCTGTTTCATTTGTACTGGTCACTTTTCACTTTTGTTACTGGCCGAAATCAGTCATTTCTACAGATGACCCTGTACAGACCACGGTAGCTATAACAAATAATGGGACAAATTTAGAGCAAAACACCCCTTGATTCAATTCAACCAATTAGTAAGTTTGTGTGGATTTATTTTGTTTATTTGCTTGTTTGTTTGTTTGTTTGTTTGTTTGTTTGTTTGTTTTGTTTGTTTGTTTGTTTGTTTGGGGCCCTGAGTTTTAGGAGGAAAGTTGCCAAATCAGCTTGTTTCGGGAGCATTTCCTGTTCTGTTCAACTGACTTCCTCGTCTAAACACCACAAGAGTTTCTCCAGCTTCCTCTGACCGATAAACAAAATTTTAGGAGGGTATCATGTGTGAGTGAAGTTCACAGAGAGTTCAGACGAAGGGCACAAAAATTGACCCACCCATACACCTTTTGTTATGAGCCCCAGATATTTAAATTGATGCTCAAATTTTCCATTGCTTCCCGACCGACCGACCCGCCCAACAGAATTTTGTGAAAAAAGGGTGGGCAAGAATTTTTTTGAAACAAGAACAGAAAAATGGCAAATCTATCATTGTCACCCCCTTGGGGTAATTCTAATCACAATAGAAAGGGAAAAATGGCATGAACGCTGTCAGAAAGAAATTCTTCTGAGTTCTGTAACCAAAACTAATATCCCTTGTCAATTTAGTTTGGGGGCCGTTTGATGGGTGACATTCCACTCAAGTTATGAAAGACAAAAACATTGTTTTCGATAAACAAGTATGAACTATAAAAGGGCATGTGACGCTTATTGCATTCCTGAAAAGAAATGGTTCGGAGAAAGCAAAGTAAAGGAGGCCATTTGTTTTGAAACTGGTGTAAGGAAGTAGCCTGTGCAGATACAGATACCCATGGCTTGTCAAGTTTGCGTGAATCTTACATCCCTAAACAAAGAAGAAAACTCATCAGGAAGTGATGCTGTTTATATTTTGGAGGTTGCATACCAACAGTGGGTGTTTTAATTAGAGTTAATGAAGTGTGTACTCGTCTGATTTGATATATTTTGTATCTGTTGACCGCTTTGCGTGATTACATTGCATTCAAATCCCTGCCATGCATAGCAAATTGGCTTCCATTATACTTGTTTACAACAACAACAAAAGCGCATTGTCCATGTACATATAGGCGTAGACATTCTGTGCTTGGTAATGGAAGGGTTGCTGGCTGCTTCTTTTTTCCCCCTCATTGTCAAAAGTCTCTGAGGTGATCAGGTCAACGATGGTATTATAAAACTTCCAATTCCCATCTGGCTTTTTAAGAATATTTTCTCTTTCCTATATTTTTTCCACAAAAAAAGTTTGTGATAATAGGAGATGGAGAAGTAGAATTTGGATGAAAGAAAATCAACTCCTCCAGTTGCCAGTTGTCCTGATGATCCTTAAAAGTGATTCTTTACACTTGTACAACTGTACTGTGTACTACAGTATTTAGGCTCAAGACAACTTTGAAGAAAAATTTTAATATTTCAATTCAAGTTTTTCCTGCTGTTGCAACATATTTTTAGTAGTCTAGTCTGTCCTTCAGTCATTTTGTATGAACACCTGGTAGGTTGACAAGGTGAGTGACCATGGAGAAATGAAATAAAGTGAAAAAATGAATGAAATGATGAGAACAATATGTTGCTTTCAGATTCCGAGGTGAGTCCTCGGTCGAGAATAGTATTACAGCTTCTGCAAGAAGCATAGAAATTGTGTTTGACTTTTTTCAAAAATTGGTATTCATCCAAAGAGGTGACATACATATTAATCAATGCAAGTTAGTTCCAGAGCCATCACATATCAGCTGATGGAGAATTTCATTTTAAACAAATGAGGATTTCTAGGCATCAACACAAAATCCCTGGAAAAACAAGTGATTTCATCCAGATATACATGTATGTGACACATACAACAAATGCACATCAAACGGAAATTGGTGAGTAGGGTTGTATGTAGGGTCGATACATTCCAATTCTCAATTCCTTTTCACCTTCGTCCTCACTCCACCCCCATAGCAGTCACTCTTATCGTTGTCTAAACATGAAGAACATTCCTGCATGCCTTTTAGCACATTGTTGGTAAAACAAATACTAGAAATAACTGCACAAAAGGGTAGGTAGTAGGAACAAACTACACAAAAGATGTTGGCTTTATCAGAATCATACTACTTCAGTATAAGAGACTAATGTGTTTTATTGTTTCTTTAACTAGTGACATATTGATTGTACAAGGTTAGTATGTTTCAACATTGATACAGACCAGGACACCAGGGTCTGCTTGCTTTTATACACCAACATTAAAAAATTCAGCTTTTTGTACCAGCAGCCAAGTAAACATTCCGTACTCTGAAGACAGGGCATCTCTTTTGCATGCCTAAAAAGTAACATTGTGTAAATGCATTGGTAGATCTACAGAGAATAACAGAAAATACCTTCTACATGTAAGAAACTTTAGCAAATGTAGGAGCTAGAAACTCAGTTTTGGTGGAATTATAATGACCATTATTATTAGTCATTTGTATGGTATGAAAGAGAATTAGGGCCTACATTATTAGGCATTTGGTCTTTAAAAAAATACAAAGAACAAAAAACAAAGAACAAAAACAGAATTTTACCAATTATTATCAAAATATCAGTTGATGACTTGGCATAAATTTTGTAAAAGTACACACTCATAGGAGCACACACACACACACACAAACAAATACACAAATACATATGCACAAACCTACACATGAAAGCACATGCACAAACACACCTACTTTCCTGCATGGTAGGTCTAGAAACCTCTTCAGTGAACCTAATGAAAACATATTAGTTTTGCTGGCAGAAAAAGCCTGGCACGACGCTAGCAGTTTTAGCAAAATACTGTTACCAGCACCATTCTTTTGTCCAGACAATCATTTGTATGAAACCATACACCTAATTACTGGTTGCAATGTAAACTACAGAAAAGAGTCTTCTGTCTTGCATTGTGGCAAGCTGCAGGTTGTAAGCACACAAACAAAAACACAGACTCTGACACAAAAGTGTATGTGTATTTGTTAGATTCTCTAATAATAAAAAATAAAAAAAAACTATTTTCTTTCCCTTGCATTATATGAACAAAAACGTGTTGGCCTGCAAGTACCTTGTATATCACCAGGACAACTACCACATTGTAAATTTAACAAGAAAATCATAACTTTGCCTATTATCTGTAAAGTTGCTAGTAAAGTTGGAAATATGTCTTTGTTTTGCACAGAAGTAGCTGTTAAGTTGTCACTCATTTTTTAAAGTAAAATAAAAGTTTGTTGTTGTTTGTTTGTTTTTGTTTTTTACTGTGGACCACCTACTTCAACAGATGAAAGTTAAAACATGGAAAGAAAGGAAACATGATCCGTTTTTAGTCTTGATATGACAGTATGTTAATCTGTTAGTACCTAACAACCCAACATAGTTGTAAATTTATCACTCTGCCCCCCCCCCCCCTTCCCCTCCCCAGAACCTCTATCTGTACAATGTACCAATTAAAAAAAAGGCGGGAGGCTATATGATCTACCTTCCGGTTTCTCTGATAAGGTCTTGAAATCAATCCTTGAAAAAAAATTGTACTTCAAAATATGATCATTTAGTGCTTGGAAAAAGTGAAAATCAACAAGTGACCACTTAAGTTTCGTTTACAGACAGCTGTACAGTGTATTTTTTTATTTTTGTCCATAGCATATAAGTTCATATGCTGGGTTAGGGTTATATTTATCTATACATATTTTGCTCTTGACAGCATAACTATCAAAAGTTTTTTTATTCCAGGGTGTTAATTTGTCCATTCAACACCATCATGTAGTTCCAATATCGAAACGGGGCGTAAACAATAGTGTCTTTACGTGACAGGCTGCAGTGAGCCCTAAACAAGCTGATAAACAGACATTATATAATAAAAAGAACCAATATATGCAAGGTCAAATCAATTGTGAAAGCAAGTGGGCATGCCTCCGAATTTAGCCCGAATTGTGGGTCCATATTGGGGGAAGGGAAGGGGATCATGGTCTTGATCTGATCACGTGTTCCAACATGCGGTTCCAACGTGCACGTTGCTGGTCCAAGTGTGTAGGTCCAAGCGACCAATTTTCCATTATTTTACAGTCTGCACATTAGCCGTGCATGACATGATTTGTATGCTTGATCAACGGTATGATAAAGGAAAGGACTGCTTCGGGCCAAAAATTCCCAATCCCATTTAATGCTTTTAAAAAATGGGAGCTCAGACAGAAAGGAAAGCCTTGGATTCTATTGACAGACTTAACTACATTTAATTCAATCTCTGTATAATTACACAGTAATTTGAAGCCTTATTATGTACACCAGACTCCAAAGGGATGATTTAAATGAGCCGATAGTCCTGCGTGACTGCTTGTCCTTGCACAGGAGACTGGACTGAAGAGCTGGACAAATAACATTTATTGTCAGTAAGTTAGTGCGTTATTTTGTGTCGTGGACGAGAGCTGAAGCATTCTGGGAGGTGGAGTAATGAAGGACCCAACCTTCTTGGTTACTTTGGTAAACACAAAAACACTTATCCTTTTAACGACATAAACAATAAAACAAACCAACAAAGCACATTTGGGTACATGTGTGCCCAGATGAAGGTTGAACTTGTACGACTTATGAACAGTTTGCTTGGTAAAGCCACGTGTAAATCCACGCAGTGTCTTTCTCCTGGCTTGATATTACATAACTGGATAGATATTAATTGTCCAGGTCAATTATACGACAGGCTCCTAAAAGTATCATAAACTGAAAACTGATCGCATGGCAATAACACGGTTATGTTAGTGCATTTGCCAACTTTATCATTGCAGGTCTAGAGATTGAATTACCTTGACATACTTTGTAACTTCATAAGTCACTGAAACAAGTCCAAACTCCTTTGTCAAATTGTAAATGGAGAGTTTTGCCCTTTTTTGTGGAGGAGGGAGAAAGGGGGGCTTTGCTGTATCAGGGAACAAGCCCACCTCATTCCTCTGCTCTTTCTGATGAGGTTTAACTCAGATAACCTTGACACCTTATTAACCCTTTGGATGCCATAATGTAAAATATAGTTGAAAATCTCACACGAAAGACACTCAGAATCTGTTATTGGTGTGATAAGCATAAAGCTTTCAAATAAAAGAAAAAATCCCCAAAACTAAATTTTTAAAGGTAGAGAATCTCGTTTGCACCCCTCCTCTGGGACAACAAAACATCACTCATGCCCTTAGGATATTTGTGAAGGACATGTCTGTGAACTGTGAAGATCAGTAACATGTTGGATTTGACAAGTGCACCAAGGAGTAATGGTCAATTAGACTGTCATATGGCTAGACTCTGTGTGAAACTCGGTGAACTGATTTATCAGAAACAATAATCAATATTATCATGATTGATCTATGAATGATAATCTGCAGTAGCGGATCTCTGGGGGGATTTAGCAGGTTTAACCCCCCCCCCCCCCCGGGCGCACTCAAGTAAGAAATTGTCTACGGTCCTTTAAATTCTTATGTCTAGTTTAAAACTATATTTTACTTCAAATAGTGTTTGAAAAGCAGTAGGCAGAAACACTAGAAAACCAGTGAAACTTAACATAAAAAATAGTACAAACCGATTACACACATTCTCAAATTTTTCTCGGGTTGTGCTTGCGCACAAACATACGACATTACGCCCCCCCGCCCCCAAGCAAAAAGCTGAGACTTATGCCATAACATTGGTCATGTTCAGGACATGCATATGGTAATATTTGTAAAATTGTCAAGCTAAATGTCATATCATACATAATGAACAAACATGGACTGTAAGGGTCTGAAAGAAGACTAGCAGATCAGCCGGTAGAGTTTGTCTCTAGGAGACAAAAATTCAAATCAAAGTCTAATGATTACTGAGTTCTAGCTCCTATATTTTGCTTTTTTTTTACACAATGATATTGAATTGAAAGAGATACTTTCTTTGTTTTCATTTGTCTCTGTCTCTCTCTTTGTGGATGTGTATAAAATAAAATGTCTGTGGTACCAATGGTATCACAGACATCTCTTCTTTGTTTGAACTGTACACTTGATACATGCAGATTTTTTCATACCGGTACCTTTCCAATTTTAGCATTGGTATTGACCCTTGCATGGAATGGTTAAGATACTTAAAGGGCAGAGACATACATTTGACAAAACCATTTTTTATATTTGATGATTTGTTTTTCCTGCATGATGTACATGTACTTCTAAGGTATAGGCCTAGACGATTTCTGGTACAGCTTAGTTTGAATTACTGTGCAGTGTGATGAGGTATCTTTGAAAATTAAAAAATAATCAAAGCTGTTATTGGTGGGGGGGGGGAGGAATCATTCTACTTTCATGTGGTATATATTGGTCATTCATATTTTTTCTAGTTCTAGGTAGCAGTGTGTCCCACTCCTTTTTGGAACAGGTCTGTATAAACTTGACCTCAAGCTTACCCCAAACGACTTCCGACCATTACTCCCCATGGTCCCTTCTGATGCTGCTCACTGCTGATCTACACCAGTCAAAATTACAAGACAGTTTTAACACCTGCAATAACAACTGGAATGTGGCGGCAGACTTATGACGTGTTATGGGTCATTACCAACCCCTAAGTGGGGTCAGAGCAGCTACCCTAAGAACTCATCTAACCAAACCCCCAAATACTCAACTGCTGTCTATCTCATGAGTTCAGCATTGAGCAAAGGAATATCTGAATAAAAACGCCAAACGAGCCCCTTCTCCTCCCTCTGTCTAGTCTGCAGGCACAGACTTTATTTTGGCACTTAAATTTTACAGTGCCTTGAGCCAAGACTAATCTTGTTTCTCAGTGCTTGTACGGAGCAGCAATAACACAGGGCCTATGGAAGAACTAGTCTGCAGCACAGATTGTTCAGACCCTGAGTTGCGTAGCATGACGGACATGGGTTTATGCCTGTAAACTACCCTCTGTCCCTCCACCCATTCCGTCCTCCTCCCTCACCTCCCAACATCACAATGCGTTTAATAATTAATATGAAATTGGGACAGGGAAAAAATTAATATTTTCTTTTCTGGGGCTACTTTTCCCATTTTAGCACTTTCCAGACACTCTTTTGTATTGAACCCTATGGCAATTTATGGGGGCTCTTTTACACATTTTGGGGGATCTTTTGCCATTTCAGAGGCTAAATCGCCCTGAACCCATTGGGATTTGTTTTTATTGATTCAAAGTGTGTGAATAATTATTTGTGTTTATGATCCAGTGAATTTATTTATTTATTGTCAGTCGAGAAAAAAAACTCATGTCAGCTCAAATTATTTTTATGTGCCTGCCCATCCTCTGCCCCCTTCTTTTGAAAAATTCTGGATCTGCTGACTAACTACAGTGTAGTGAGAAACATTTGTGACTCCTTTGTATCACTCAGTCAAAAGGAAGACCCTATTCTATTTTGCTTCAACTCTGGACCTGACATGATAGGGAGAACTTCCGGAGAAGTAAAAAATGCCTCAACAACCAAATGAGTTCAATATACACACCCTAGAGTCTATCAGGCTGGAAGGATTTGTCTTGAATTTGTCTTCTTGAGAAACGAGTATCAATACCAGTGTTGAATTTATCTCCGGCCGTGATAGAACTTGATCGCATATAAAGCTACACAACAAAGGTCACCATCCCAGCATTTTCTGATGAAGATTGTAGGCTACATGAAAGAGAAGATAATTGACCATGGAATTTTCGCAGTCAGAAACTTTAAAAGCAGTGGATCTCATTTGCAAACATCCCCACAGACCAGGAAAAGATAACCCATGCCCTTAGGCTATTGATGACGGGCATGTCTGTGAAATCTGGGGGTCAGTGATTGCCTACAGAATTTGCAAAATGCAAAAGAAAAACAATAGCCGTTTAGTGTACGTTCTATGGTAGGAATTTTTTTCTCACGAGAAAAAAATTCAAATCTGAGTTTAACAGTCACTATAATTCCACCAAAACTGAGTTTCTAGCTCCTATACTTTGCTAAAAGTTCCCAGATGGCATTTTCTTCTAAATGCCATTGTATTTACACAATGTTGATTTTTAGGCATGCACAAGAGATCCCCTGCCTTTAAATAGAATACTTGATTCTGGGAGCATTGGGTCCTAAATTGAGGAATACTCCTAGTCTTGCCATTTCTCTTGAAGGGGAGACAAGAAGGGGGCGAGGGTAACAGCCTCCTCAGCTCTCCCAGGAGGGATGTTGGCATAATCACACATGTATGCACTGTTGCTTGCTCCTAAAGCCCATTAACTATCCTGCATGGCCTTGACTCTGAGAGGGTCAAATGGATTCCCACTGTTTTCCACAGGGAAAGATTAATGTGAGACATCTGTACATTAACAGAACCAGAATTGCTCAGTTTGTGTTGGTTTGTGAGGCTTTCAGTGGTTGGCCTATCTTTAGGGGGATAAAATATGTAACTTGGGAGATGATTGTGAGATTGTTTAAGTCTGCACTATAGCCTGTTAGATATTGATTTTTACATGCAGCTCTGCATGTGTATTGAGTGTAAGGAAGAAATTTGGAATGTATCACCAAGCAATAGTGATATTACACAAGTATAAGTTAAGGGTTTTGTAATTAAGGGCATTCTGTATGTGATGCTTTTACATACATCACCATAATTCATTTCTCAAAGTATGGGTCCACTGTCAAAAGTATTTTGCAAATCAGACACAAACAAGTAAACAAAAATAGTATGAATTGAATACATTGACACAGTGGGCATCTGTGTGAAGGTTGCAGGGAGAAAAATGATTTGGAATGCATTGTGGGATAAACTGTGGCCCATTTTTATCATTTGAGACAAAGAGGATGCTATTGGCATCATGCGTAGCTGTGGACCTTTGATACAGCATGTTGGCTTGCAGTTGTCATGGTACTACTGCAACCAGACAGAGTGTAGCCTCATGACATTAGGCCGATATGGTTTTGGGACAGATCTCATAAGCCTAAAATTGACTTATCTTATTCATCACAAATTTGTTTTTCAACTTAGGCGATATATTGTGTTATTGACGATGTGTTTTCCACTATTATCGAATTAGGTTTAGATCAAATTTCGCTATCTCTAGGACACGTCCTTCTTCAAGTGAGGCCGTCATGTAGCTTTCTCTTCAAACCACTGTCAGGCAGTCTTATTTGCTGAGCCCGAATGTGTAAAAGAGCCCTCATAAATTGACATAGAGTTCAATACAAAAGAATATCTGGAAAGCACTGATGAATTGACATAGAGTTCAATACAAAAGAATATCTGGAAAGCATTGAAAAGGGAAATCTAGCCCCAGAAAACAAAATTTTATTTTTTTTCCCTGGTTCTGTGCTTTGGGTAAGTTTGGTTGTTTCACAGAAAGTGTTTCAGGTTATACAATCCTACAAGCCCCAATTTCAAAATTTGTCATAATTCTGTTCTGTAGTAAACGTAGTAATCATACAAACAGGCTAAAACAACCCCCCTCCCCAAGAAACAACAGATGTCAAGAATGTTCAATTGATTTACCAGCAGAAATTGGGGATTTTACACCCATCATCCAGACACAAATCCTTGTTGGTTGTGATGCACAAAACAGGGTCTGAATAATCTGTGCTATAGACTACTACTTCCATAGGTCTGGTGTTCAGGGCATGCGTTAAGGAATGATTTTTGTATAGCAAAACTGCTAATCAAAATCTTTATTGTATAGCAATTGCCAATTTTTGTATAGCAGTTTCGTAACTTGAAGAAATGTACACAGTACTACAATGTAAAGTATGTTGTATGTACGTAACATTTATTATCTCCACTGATAATATGACAAGCACTGCTGGACTGAGAACAAACAATTTTACAGTCCGTAACTCTGTACAGCGGTACAGTCACTCACGAGAGTCGTGCCTTGACTCTGTGTGCGATTCTTATACCTGGCCAAAATTGCATTTCAGAATACAATATGCAATAATTTCAACTTTGATGAGGAAGTCCTCATGATTTATTACAGGCCAGACATGAATATTTGGTTTGAGACAGTTTAGTTTTTGAATCAAAAATATTATAAAAATAATAGGTGCCGGATTTTTGGAACCATGTCTCCTGCCGTAGCACATAACTTCCATAGAAGAACGCCCTCTATCATCAAATTTTAAAAAATCTCCAGGAAAAGATAGCAGACAGCTGTAAGGGGTAGTATAGCATCTATTGATATTGCACTATACACCCCTTACTACTATGGGTGAGTACAGTACAGAGTTACGTTTATGTCAATACACGCATGCACGGCACAGACAGGGAAAAGACATCGACCATGTCCAACATCCTTAACATGCAACACAAAATATGTCCTCGATCATCAAATTATACACGACAAACTCACCACACGTTGAATTTGATACTGCAAAGACATATATCATGAAAGGACTTAACTTTATTCAAGACATTTTGATCGTTTTTTTCGAACGTGTCTACGAATATATGACCGCATTCAATGCCCGCTCACAGCATGTACGTTCGACCCACTGATGGTTCGGCTAGCCCACTAGTGCACAAGTTCAATGGGCCGATCAATGACCGGGTACGGCCATCGATCGGCCCATTAAAGTCACACGCTAGTGGGCTGGCCGAACCGTCATTGGGTCGATCAACGTACATGCTGTGAGCGGGCATTGAATGCGGTCATATATTGCGTGTATGGTAGTGCACATAGAGCCGCACAATACCTTTTTGGTGGGATCACCAGTCTGTTGAATGTGACCATATACCGCGGCATAAGTGTGTGCGGCTTACACACAAAATTTACAAAACTAGGTACCAGTCTTGCTCAGTGTGCATGCACTTTCGATCACGGGAGGTATTCAGTGAGATTGATTGCATGCATGTGACTAAGCGTGACTGTGTTTGATGCGTGATGTGGATCGAATCTATGATAAAGTCAGGGAGAATAGTAAAATAATGGAATAATCAGTGCAGAATTCGTCTAAACGGATTTCAAAATCTCTAAACGTAAGCAACAAAAAATAAGTTTAAACACTAAAACGGATTTTGTCGACAGCCTTAGCGCAAATTCATTTCCCTGTCTAACCATATTTTGGTTGACCACTTGTATCGCAGATTTGCGATCCAAAAAATTATATGTGTCGCAGTTGGGCTCAATTGGAGAGCTAATTGCGATGCGATACCGGCTAATGCGAGCCCTGCTGGTGTTAAACATGAGCAGTGAGTATCCAAATTAGACTTGGTTCAAGTCACTATATAATTTTCTCATAGTGTCAAAGTAGAGTCTGCTTGCAGACCGACACTTTCCCACATTCCTCTGTCACGACGTTCTTGGAGTCTTCCGCAGGATTTGGAGTCCTGTAGAGTGTGGTTTACTTAACTCTACAATGTTCAAGTGTACACTTTTTGCCCAAGAATGATTTTATGCTTTTATTTATATAGTTTTTACATGACATGGGCACCACATAGGACGATGTAGGAGGAAATATGAATCATTACTGTACGTGTCGGGAACTAATTTGTGTTCATTATGTTGCATTTTTTTTATTCCATTATTTCATGGCCATGTCAAGCTGTTTAGTCATGCTGTGTAATAGTTGGAAATACTGCCAGGGCAGAATATTTATACACACACAATTATTAAGGTGTAATTGCAGTTTCAACTGGACAGTACAATATAAACGGAAGAGAAGGTGGGATACATGTATATTTCAACATTTTGGGTACACATGTTGCAGAAGCGTGGGAAAGGTTTGGTGTTATTAGCACCGGGGAAATATAGGCTTACTGGATTGGTTGATCCCTTTATTCAGAAACCAGTGGAATTACATTAAAGGGACGCGCCGCTCGTAATCCATGTAGGTTTATTTACCTTACGCTTGCCCCTATTGCAAGGCAGTGCGTAACGCTGAACTCTATGCTACGTAGTGTAGAGTTCAGTGGTGCGTAACAACAATCGTGGAGCTGCGAACAGAATTGCAGATGAGGGTCAGTTGGGCTTAGTTCGCCTTTCTTCGGGTGAATACGTGCTGCATAGGGAATTGCACACAATTCGTGCGCGCTCGTTTTCCGCAAGTACACGGGCATTCCTGAATGTTACCCGAGTCGGGCCAGGTCCAAACGCCCACGACTTACGACTTTACGGTCCCTTTAAATCTGAGTGCATTGCCTATAAATGGGTTGTTTTGCAGATTTGGGTCTACAGTTTATAAGGATTGTTAATATTGATGTACACAGACCACACTGACTAGTAAAAAAAAAAGGGTTCATACAGGTCAGGGAATTTCTAGAAAGTCAGGGAATTTGAAAATACTTTTCCAGCAGCAAAAAGTTAGGGAATTCATCAATTTCTTATGGAAAGTCAGGGAAAATCATGTATTTATGGTAAGTTTGAAATGACCCTTATTTGGTAGCTTACAAGTATTGTGATTAAATATTTTTCATGCTTTAACCCATTCAATACTAGAGTCTGTCCAGAGTAAAATAATCACTACAAATTTGCTTTCTCATCAAATCGGCAACATACTGGAATAGTCTATTATATATAAAGGGTAATGGGTATTGAATGATGTGTCAAACATTCACCTAATTAATTAGTTATTTATTGGTGAAATTTTTAAGATCTTATTTTTCTTGTGAAATTTAAAGTAAAAATAATTTTTGATTGAATAACTTTCACTTTTAAATGACATAAAAAAGAAAAACACGTCCTTGAAATGTTTCTCAATTAGTTCAATACATCACCCAAAGTGGAACAACCCAAAGCCTCAACATAACAACAGCCGTTGCCAATTTGATAAGTTTATGAATATTCTAATTAAATCTCATTTAAAAATTCATAACAAAATGAATATTCGTTATGACATTGTAGCACCCAGTTCATCGAATAGCCAATATTTTTCTCTACTTTAGCATATTCATTAGATGGGGTAAATACAGCCATATTCCAAGATAAAAAGGCAAACTGCAAATATGTGGTCCTAGTATTGAATGGGTTAACAATGTAAACGTGGTCACTGAAATTTTCAGTTTTCTGCTGTGGAAAGTCAGGGAATTTTGAAAATGTGTAAGTGTAGAAACCCGGGATACAGGCTACAGCATACCTGTCTGTGTACCGATAAAGGTTTTGTAGATGACGTTGGAAGGGGCTGGCCAGCAAGTCATTGAAGTGACATTGTAAAACACCTTATTTAGCAACTTGCTTCCAACACAATCCCACATACTAACTTTTATGTTGTGCTTGTTACAAAACAACACATTTTGGCATCATTTTTAGCTTTAATATTTTATTTTATGATGAAACTCTGATTTTTTTATTGGATGAAACTTAATAGGTTTCAAACATATATTGTACTTTATTTAACCTGGAATTCTTTAAAACAGACAAATGTTGCTTTGGACCAGATAAGTGGCCTTCATCAGCCTATACATGTAGGTCAAAATCAGGTAGTGATACAGTTAGCTGATATAATTTTTTTTTGGTACTATTAGAAATATATTCAAAACAAATCTTACATAAAACTAGCATAAGTCTTACAAAAAGCAATGTGCATCTATCTATGTGCTGAATGTATGAAGTGAGCTAAGACACTTTTTTATCCAGTTGGTATAGAGCAAAACACCAATGTTGCATTTTTCTAAGACGATTTTCTTCTAAAGCCTTCATCCAACAAATATCAAATACAATGGTTCTCCCCCAAATTCCTGGCTGTGACGTACATGTAAATTTTCTGTCTCATTTCCATGACAATGAGATGAGATGAGAAGATGTCACGTGATAAGATTTGTTTTGTTGAGAAGAGATGTAAGCTTGAGTAGTGGCCTTGAATCAATAATCTGAACCTAAATGGAAGGGAAAATAGAAGAAAGGTTAAAAAAAAAATCATGATTCAAGACTTTCAAGCAGTGAAAAAAAAATGACAAAGTTTCAATGATTTGTATACTGCAGGTACCAGAGTACGTGTGTAAATTACAACATAACATGGTTGAATCCTTACCAGTCTGACTAGCCATTTCTGAGATGTTAGGGTAATTGATCAAGTGTAGGAATGATTTATAAAACCAAGAATCAAATAAAGCAAGACTGTGCAGGGCAGACCAAAAACTATACCAAAAAAACACACAGTACACTGTAGTTCTACCCATTTCTTGTGTGCTTTACTGTTTGAGTTACATTTAAAAACTCTATGGGGACCAATTATTGTTTTGTTTACTACTAGGTCTAGAAAAAAAAGCATCTAGTGACTGCTGCAAGTAAACAAAAGATAGGCCATCTGCCATTCGTTGCTTATCTGTAAGGCATGATAATTCCTGTCCCTCTTGTCTTCTAACATTTTAATCCTGTGTTTCAATATTCACAGCACCATTCAGGCCTGAGATTAGTCCAGATTCTGGCCCTATTTTGTCAGGGTTTGTCCTCCCTGTAAGTGCACAAAGGGTCTGGTTATACTGCCATAAGTGTTACAAGAACAGTCTCAGAATGGTTTCCTTACAAATTTTGGGAAGGGTTTAACTAGTCTGGCTTCCAGATGCAAGAACTTATCCTATTTTATGGAAATTAGGCCTTCTATCATTGATTAACTGTCTTAAACTAAGACTAGTTTTCTGAGGTACATGTATGGTTCGGCGGTCACATAGTCTGTGCGGTGCTTTGCACCCACACTGCTACTCGGAGGGAGAAAAAGTTGCAGGGTCTGGAGTCGCGACTATGTCTTCACATTAGCTGACCAGTGGTTACTGCCAGCATGGACCTACATGTACTCAGCAACAGTTTCGCCATGCCCACTCTGTCTGTACTCTGGGGGCCGATTCACAAAACGGGACCAACTACAATTACTATGGCAACAGGTATCATTAGCTACAGCGAACATATTTAGGTTTGGGTGCGAATCTCGAAACTCAAGTTAGGATCATTAGCTCTAAGTCAAGCTCTTCTTAATCAGTAATGCATGACTTTTGGCAATGTTATTTCGATTACAATCGATTCAATTTAGAGCCAGAGTTAGAGTTGGAGTCGGTTTCGTGGGTGCATCGGCCTAAGTTCAATCACAACTCTAACCTATAGGATCGGTCTTAGGCTGGTTTCGTGAATCTGCCCCCAGTACTTTTGGCTGGCACAGTTCACATGGTTACTAACTTCCTGTGCTGGGCCGATCTGAGTACGGTCTCAGATCCACCTCTGAGACAATAATGTTTTCAAAACACATATGATCCACTTTTTGTGTTGGTTTTATGGTTACAATTACACCTTGAGAGAGTGAACCGTCCTCAAAACACTGCCTGTATGTTCCCTGCTGCTTGTTGGCAAGACATGCATATTGCTGCCAGAAGCGAGTGATAAAGAGTGCAAACTGTCTACAATCTGACTGATGCTTATTGGTTACTTTTTATCCTCCATAAAGACCATGAATCATGCATTGCTACATGTACTTTATTGGGTCACCGCATTCACATCAGGGGAAAGTCCCGATAAGTGGAACTTTCCCCGTGAAATCTGTAATGTGAACGCTTCATGGGACTTCTCCCTCTGCCCCCGCGAAACATGATGGGTTCGAGACCTCACATCAGGTCCCGTTTATCGGGGAAAGTCCCGATAAGTGGAACTTTCCCTGTGAAATCTGTAATGTGAATGCTTCACAGTACTTCTCCCCCGCGAAACAAAGCGACATTGGGCAAGTGATTGATGTCGCACAGCTGTTTTCGTCATAAATGCGCATGTGTGAAATCTGGTAGCACGGTGACCTTACGTACAGCCAAAATCAATCAAGCCGTGATTTGTCCCCATGTAGCGGGGACACTCAAATGTAATGTGAACAGTCGGTTGTAAAAAAGATAAGGCATCGCGAACTGCCCCCGATAAGCAGGACTCAGATGTGAATGCGGGGTGGGTATCGCCACCAAATAGCACAGAATTTGGAGAGGATATGCGATGAAGTTTAAGTTTCTTTATCCCAGTGAACGATAAAATTCAAGCAATAACTAGCCGGTTTTACAGGCCTTATTAATTTTTCTCTTTAACACAATCAAACTAGACTAAGACTAGGCACTTTTAGACCTTGCTGCTCGGGCCCAGGCACTAGCGAGTAGGGTCTGAAAATCAGACTAGGCAATACGTAGACTAAGTTCAAGGGTTGACCCCTTGTGGACACAGGCTCGTACAAAAAGCCCAGAAAACATGCAAAAGATGTGTTGGCAATACCCGGGTATTAGATGATGTCATAATATCTGCATGTAGGTGGTACATAGTACTCAACTAATGATGCATTAAATTATTTTTGTCCGGAAGTTTCGCCATTTTCACCATCATTGATTTTGTTTGTTGCTGAATGTCACTCGGTGTTTACTTCCATAATTATGATTTCAAGGTCCAAATACCTAACCACATGATGTGTGTATCATGACTTGATACCAGCGTCCAGTGTCAGGATGTAACTTCTGCATTCCATGCAATGACTGCTGTTATCGCCTGATCTAATGTACATGTACTTTCTTACCCTAAGTCTAAAGGTAAATGACATGATTGGGGGTTGTCCTCAACTTGGGCTGAAACTACTCTAGAATCAAGTAAACTATGCAAGGATTCTCCTGTGAAAAGTTTTTAGTCGAACGTTGACTCATTGTAAAATAACTGATGTCAATATCCCTTGTGGCAGGCAAACCTGCTGTGTGGCTTTCTATGGGTCCTATTTCTATCGTACCTCGATAAAATTAAAATACTATTATGTTCATGCTTGATTCTCCTTAAGTAAACAAATTAGAGACAAATCCTTCCGCCTGGGAGATCCACTCCAGCTGATGTATAGTTGGTAGGCTATTTATTTCAACTCATTTGGTTCTTGAAGCATTTTCACGTTTTCCCAATCATGTCACTAACCTTTAATCAAATTTGACTAAGCATTATGTTCATAGCAAAGAATCCATAATTCTAGGCATTATACACTGTAGTAGTACACACACTTGGGATATACATGTACATGTACATGTGATAGATACACGTAACTCTACCTCAGAAATCTGTTCTTTTCTGCTTGTTTTGTCTTTTTAAACTTCCCTATGCCAATTTCTGTAAGTAGAAGTCTATTCCTCAGTCACAGTGGATTTGAGTCATGTACAGTTGACTAGGCAGCAGGGAGAATTGATAATACATTGCAACTATACACAACATATAGGCCTATACATCTAACTGAAGATAGTTGGTACTTGGTAGTATGGACCCTATAAACCTAGGACTATAATAAAGTCTTTTACTGCATAATTTGCCCCCATTTGTAAGGTATTTGCTTGTTTGTTTGCTGGTTAGGTAACCAGCTATAACCCTACAAGATGATAACAATGAGTCATCACTAGTAGCTAGTAAGCTAAAAAAAAGAATACTTCTTTCTTTTACAGCTGTGTTCAGTCTATGGGAAGCACATGCATTATAGTGCAACATAATGTAGATTTTTGTTGTCATAATTTTCGTAGGACATGTACATGTATGTTAACTTTTATTTCAATTTGTCATTATTTTTCATTATTTCCCGATGAAACCATGATTTGCATTTTACAGAGACCTGAGGATTAAGTGAAGTATCTGGGATACATGTAGGATCAAAATAAGTCACAGTGCTTGTACTTTGTAGAGACGACTGCAAGGAAATCGTATAAATTCTAAACTAACTTTCTAGGAATCGTGGGTTTGCGTTGCCTGGCCCAACAAACAACATCAGAGGAAAACATGTTATCCGAGTTGTTGGCCATGCTTCCGTCACGGATTAGTTATGGTGAGAGATTCCCTCTATTGAAATGTAAAAATGTTTCATTCCAGTTCTACGAATGAACACTGGTTGCAGGCCTTGGAAATCTGTTTGAATGATGCGCTTACAGAATGGGGAGTGAAAAACACTCAGAAAGCTAAACCATGAAGGCAGAAAAGAAAATCTGGCTTTTCACACACAATTACAAGTTTGCATATTCAAAGGAAAGAGGTGGCCTGAAGAAACAGATTCCATACTATTTTTCTGTGCGTGGGCAGGAGTGTCGAAAATAACAACAAACAAGCTTCGAGGAGATTTGGAGTACTGGTTGTTGATGATGAAAATCTTCCATCAAGAGTTTTCCACTTCCATGATTTCCAAGTTATTACATTTGTTTTGTCATAATAAAAGTTCAACTCAAGTGTAACAAATAGTTGTAGGTGGCAATGTTTGAGTTGATTATTAAAGAAACAAAATCTAAATGATTTTAAGTGGTATGATACTGTGGTGAATGGCACCAGGGCAGGAATTCATTTTTATTTTTTGAGGGCAATTTTTGTTAGAGCCTTGGGGCTATTTTTGAATTTTTGGGGGGCTATTTTTCCAGCACTGGGGCTACTTTTTTGTTGCACATCAGAATTTGAAGAAGGCAATGAAAGATTGCTGATGTTTTAGCCGGTGCTTCATCCATAAAAGCAACAATTTAATTCATTTTCGTTTCAATGCATGATAAAAAACAAAATGTGAAATTTTTTCTAGCAAATCTGAGGGCAATTCTGAAGAAAATAGTCGCCCCAAAGAATTGGGTTTTGGGGATTTTAGGGAGCGATTTGGGCTTTGCCAAGGGCTAAATCGCCCGTCGCCCTGGGTTATTTCCTACGCTGATTTATGGCTATATAGGCCTACTATACCCATTATTATCATTGTTAAATTAAGACAGATCTGATGTAAATCAAATAAAACCCCTTTTCTCTGAAAGAAATATATGCAAATCACCAATGCTGCCATTACAGCCAAGCCATTATACAAGAACTGGGATAATCTGTGAATAATCCTCCTTTCCACACACTCCTGATGAGAATGGTAAACATAAGAAGCCCCCAAATATGAAATGGTTGATATACAAGCTGGAGCTGTCAGCATTGAATCAGATGGTGACAGTCAGGCATGAGATTGCAATCATTCTAGGGCACTTGTTTTGGTATGGCAAAGAAAAAAAATGAAAATTTCATATTTTGAGAAAAATGACTGACAGCATGATATGCCCAATGTGGGCATGGCCCATAGGAATGTGACCTTGGTGTCAAGGTCAAGGTCATGTAGTGACAGGGACACAGCTGGCTGCAAGTAGAGACAGAGTTGTGGACAGTATCTTGGATTGCAGCATGTTAATTTAGGTAGAACAATTTCTTGAGATCTTGAAAAGGATTGTATGGACTGAAGTAAGATATACAGTGGGAAATTAGTCAAAATCATGCTTTTCATTTGATTTTGTTGGACTGTTTTTTCCTTCCCCTTCTTTTTTTTCTTGGGGGGGGGGGGTATGTCTTGGACTAGCTAAAGAGAATACACAGTACTGGTTGATTACTTGCAGAACAACAACATTTATATTCAACTGCTTTCAAACCTGTGAACAGATGTATTCTAAAAATGTCACTAAAGTACAGGAGAGAGTAGTTTGAAAACAACAGAACACTTCGTTTTGGACATATCTGTTACACAAATCCCCACTGCTGACAAAGTACTAACACAGAAATCTATATGTGGACTATGTTAATTGTTGCCATACACACTACAACAACGGGCCTACTCCGTCGGGTACTCAAACTGCCAATTCCTCAACTTTTTATTGCATATGAAGTGAATTAGTCCCACATTATAATGCAAATGTAATTTACTCTCAGCTGGAAAATATGGAAATGTGAAATTTTGATGAAAGATTTTCCATCAATCAACCAGTACTGTGTGTTCTCTTTAAAGACTCTTGTCTAAAATCATAAAGAACAGAGGTACATGTAAATACAACATATTTTAGGGGCAGTTGCTGTACAGGACTTCAACTAGATTACCATATACACTCCTTTATAGATTAAAGGTATTGGCTAACATTTACCACAGTTAAAAAAATCTGAGCCACATGATTCCACATGCTACCAGTGTCTTTGATGAAGTCTAAAAATGAAGCCCTGAAAAAATTGTATTTCAAAATGATTATCTAGTGCTTTTAAAAAAGTGAAAATCGTAAGTTGACCAGATTCACTTGCCCATTTCCTCCCATAGACTTACTGTGTGTACACCTAGGCTATTAAAACTCGCCCCGAGTTTTAATTGTTTATTCACGCATAACTTGCCATTGGCAGTGCAACTTTCCGAACTTTTGTATTCTAGGGTGTTTATTTGTCCATTTGAACACTACTATGTAGCTCAGATATCAAAGTTTGATAATTTTTTGAATTGAAGCTCCACAATGTTAGCCTATCACTTTTAAGGGAAATGATTAGAATGGAATTATTCTACAATTTAGGACACAATTCTGCCAGAATTAAGTCTACTGCATAAAGGGTCTGCTGTCAACATTTCATACCTTACGTCTTTGTTAAACAATTACCGTATCAGAAAATGCTGTGATAGTGAAATTCATTGTGTAGCTTTTTATGGTTCCATTTCTATCAGGGCGAGAGATTAATTTACTGTAAGACTGGGTGAATTGATGCTTGTTTCTCCACATGGAAACAAATTCAAGATAAATCCTTCCAGTGTGATTGTGTGAATATATACTCTAGCCAGTGCATACATGTATTGGAAAATGTTCAACTCATTGAGTTGTTGATGCATTTTGACCTCTCCCAACTGTCTCCCCGCCTTATATATCACACATTTTGAAGAATGTGGGGTAGTACCATTTAGTTGTAACATTTGACCTGCTTGTATATGAGAAATGTGTAATTTAAGTCCAACAAGATGATTTCAATTCTGTCAAAGGTGGTGATAATAAGTTACTGATAGGGTGTTCAGACGTGCAGTTTATACGCATTTCGTACGTGTGTCGTACGAAACGCGTATAACTTGATACAGCATTCATACGTAGTTTCTGCAATTGCTTATACACTTATAAGGACCACCCACGGTGAGTTCTCTGACGTAATTCTGGCTTGTCATATCATGGAGGTACAGATGGAGCAAAAGGATAAAGGGAGGAAGGAAGGAGGTTACAAAGAAAGAAAGAAAGAAAGAAAAGAAGCAAGAATGAGAAAGAAAGATACAAAGATAGAAAGAAAGATACAAAGACAGAAAGAAAGATAAAAAGAAAGATAGAATAATAGAAAGGAAGATAGAAAGATAGACAGAAAGACAAATATAAAGATGGAAAGAAAAATAGAAAGATAGAAAGAAAGATGAAAAGAAAGGTGGAAAGAAAGATAGAAAGAAAAATAGAACGATAGAAAGAAAGAAAGATTGATAGAAAGAAAGATAGAAAGTTAGAGTGACAGAAAGAAAGATGGAAAGATAGAACGAAAGATAGAAAGAAAGCCAGAAAGAAAGATAGGAAGAAAGATGGAAAGAACAATAGAAATATGGTAAGAAAGAAAGAAAGATAGAATGATAGAACGAAAGATAGAAAGATACAACAAAAGATAGAAAGGAAAGGAAAAAGAATGAATGAAAGACAGACAAATAAAAGCAGAAAAAAAGAAAGAAAAGAAGAAAGATAGAAGGAATTAATCAGGAAAAAAAGAAAGAGAAGAGAATATAGAAATGAGAAGAAAATAAAGAAATAACATATAAAGAGGCGGAATTGGAGAAAGGATGAAGAAGGAAAATGGACTATAATATACTGGAAGTGTCACCTAAGCCCCGCCCAGTTAAACGCGTATTGCTACAGCCAGTCGTATTGTTGTACGAAGTACGTACGAAATGCTGATTAAATGTCAGGATAGCTATACGCGTTTCGAACTGAGTTTCTTTGGTTCAGACTGGGAAATTTATACGTACTTCGTACAAAACTCAGTTGGAAACGCATATAAAAAGCACGTCTGAACGCCCTATATGACTCTTCGTGCCAACAGGGATGGTAGGTGTATACCCTACATTCTTACTCCCTCCCCCTTTTACATCCACATCACCACATACTGCAACCCCCCACCCCCCCCCCCTTCCCACCAGCAGACATATAAAATAAGTATTTCTCATGTTCTCAGCTGAAGAGATTTCAACATGGGCTTTGTTACCCAGATTAGACTGTGCTAATTTTAACCATAGAGGGCAGTATGCTACTTTGATGAACAGTATCCATTAGATAGGCTGAAACAAATATTTCTAGACACGCACACACATACATGTGTAGAGCAACTTGAAAAAGGACTTTGATTTATTTTCCAGGACTGTCTGATTCGCCTCTGTAGCTTTGAATTTTTGTGGTATCTGCTATCTATCTTACCTGAAAATGTAATTATTGACTGGTCCAAAAAAAGGAAACCAAGTTGTTTTGTCTCTGTGATATTTTGAGGTCACACCTGTGTTGGAATGCAAAGCAAGGACTCTACGTCCTCGTTTTCTTCAATGACTGGGTGTGTTTGTCCTCGGTTGTATACTTCTTGCTGTAAAATGGTTATATTTCACACAACCGTTGTCGTGGAAAAATTGGCTGTAACAAACGAATATGAGTATTAAAAAGCTTGACCTGGCAATTTTGTGTGTATACCCCTTCATGTTTTAACAGGGATGTGAGAGCATCTCTGTGAAAAAGTCTGAACAATTTTGAAAAAAGTCTGATATGCATGAAAGATGTACTTTTCAATGCATTAAAACTGCAAAGAGTCTGAAAATTGGGTTTTGTTCTTCACAAAAAAAGTCTGAAATCAGATTAAAATCTGAACTCTCACACCCGTTTTAAGCCACACATCCAAGGAAGTTTCCTTTTCCCCAACTTTTTATTTTGGGCATTCACCAGGCCTTGCTGAACATATTTCAGAGGGTCTTTACTACCAAGGACGTCGTCGCTTGTCACGAAGACCAGGAATCACAGGCTATTTATTGTGTGTGTCCTCTGAAGTCAGCCTTTACAAACGTGTGCGTGCGCGCACACACACACACAAAATCTGTTGTACATATGATCTTACATTCTGTCATCTGGCTGGAAACATGAATCATAATGTTTCAAAGAAATGTATTTTTCAGTTATTTATTTATGTAGGTACATGTATTTATTTATTTTTTGTATTTATTTATTTATTGACCTTGTCTTTCAATAGGGTAATTTTCAAAAACTGCTTTACAAGAAATTATGTTGTGGACAAACAAAAGTTACATAGAGGGAAGCCAATCAAAGTGTTCATTTCTTGATATCTATTACTCACCATATCAACTAACTAATAATAGAATAAATGATATTAACATATATTTATTGTTTCATATCTCTATCTTTGTCATTGCAGCCTCAGAATATATTGTTGACATCGACAGAACCAAGCATCGGTGACATTAGGTTGATAGATTTTGGCATTGCACGTTACCTCAAGAATGGAGAAGAGATCCGCGATATACAGGGAACCCCCGATTATGTTGGTAAGAATCAACATATGTGGTGTCCCACCCCCCCCCCCAAAAAAAAAATGGCAGTCAGAAGAGTCTCGTGAAATAAATATTTCAAACAACTTCTGTGATATCTGTGAAGAGCTACAGGTCTGCTATATCGAATGACACATACAAAAAAAGTGGAAATTGGATGATATATTTTTATTTTCTTTACATCGGTCGTCTGTATTTGAGGGCTTGTTAATCTGAAAATAAAATATGGTTTGTTCACCCGAATTGCATAGTAATTAAGTCTTCGGTATAAAGAACTGTCAGGAAAAAAAAACTTTCGGAAAAACAATATGTAACAGATGTGTTATACTTCAATGACCTTCTACAAGTCTTTTTTGTGAGAGTGTGCAAAATCGAGATATGACAAAATATAGTGATATGTTACTGTTCAAAGGTGAGAGTCCTAAAATGGCCGACATCTAAAAACACTCACAGTTATTCTCTAGCTTACTTGAGTATGAAATGGTAATGGCACAGGTCAGAACATTACATAATAATTTACCATGTTCTTGCATAAACTGTCCTAAACCCTTCAGAATATGAGACTTGATTTCCTAGCCTTTTCCAACCCTCAAATTGCCAATACCAGCCAGATTGAGTGAAATACCAGTTTTTGGCCAACCAAAAGTAGGTCAAGTTTCATCTAGAAAATCAAGGTTCAATAAGGTCTGGTCCTATACCAATAGTCAGGATGGCAGAAACAGCTCATGAAAGGGACAAACATGCAACTTGGATAATAGTGTAGCTGAAGAAGGAGATATTTGCCCAGGAGAAGAGTCTACGTGTACCAAAAATCATACAAATAATGTTTTTAATTGGGCAATTCTCAAATTTCCTAATTACAAACACTACAAAATTCAGCTGCACAAATTGTTTCTCTGTCAAACCAAACAGAGTTATCTTACTCCTATCTTGAACAGTTTTCAGTGGTTCTCCAAAAGGAATGTAAAATTGTTAAAATTCTTCTTTTGGTCTATCGCATTAACAGCCCTGATTACAATAAGTCTCTGCTACATCAGTACAACCTGTACAACCCTACGATCTTCTGATTCCGGTCTTTTACATGTTCCACCATCCAAACAATCCTGGGGATCAAGCTTTTTGCTTTGCTGGACCAGCCCTGTGGAAGATTCAATTCGGCAGCAGAACTGAAGGACTCAAACTCTTGACGATCTTTTAATGTGCAACATAAAAACACATTTGTGTCAATGTGCATTTGAAGGTGCAGACATTATTTATTATTCTTATAGCATGTATGTATTATTATTAATTATTCACGCTGTATGTCCTTTGATTGAGCAGCTCGCAGAGAGTAGTCTAAATCTATGAACCGATCACTCTGGCAACCGACATGTGGAGTATAGGGGTGCTGGGCCGTAACGTGAGCTGAACGGAATTTCACCGTTTGGCCTGGCGACACCAACGCAAGAGACGTTCCCACTCACTCCCAGGTCACCTGGAGTTTCACCAG
Organism: Eucidaris tribuloides; assembly: GCA_001188425.1. Classification (NCBI taxonomy): domain Eukaryota; kingdom Metazoa; phylum Echinodermata; class Echinoidea; order Cidaroida; family Cidaridae; genus Eucidaris; species Eucidaris tribuloides. The sequence goes on from JZLH01S0039012.1 coordinate 105,757, forward strand.
ACGACTTCGCTTTGCTACTCCGCCAGAGCCAGGATTTCACTTGGAGAGTCTTGTGTCTTGGAACCGAGAGTAAGCTGCCGACTTGGGAGTTCTGAAATCTTAAAGACAGAGTACGGGAATGTTGCACGTCAGAAACGGCAAAATGAATGAAGATCGGAATCAAATGTTCACCGAATGAGAGATTAGTATAAATGAAACACCTGTCATCGAACCTTGGGTAGAACGTAGTTTTGGTGAAAATCTGGACATTTAAACTTCAAAATTTACAGTGACATTAATGTGCACCAGCCGTTCCAAAATTGTCCGAAAGTCGCGTGGAGCTTAGCCATTTAACCAATCAGTGTGCTCCACTGGTCTTGCGAACATACACATAACCGCGATTTGCAATTTGAGCAAAATTTAAACTCGCGGAAAGAACAATATTCTGGTAACATATCGTTATTATTTTCTCTCATAAAACAATTAATTCATGATGTATGGATCTCAAACTTTCAACACACCATTTGTAAGTACTAAACTAACGTTTGGTATTGATAATGAAAAGAAGTAATGGACTTGCAAATCCCAAACACAATCTTTATAGATAAACTACAGTACTGGTTGATGATGGAAAATCTTTCATCAGAATTCTACATTTCATTGGTGTTCAGGTGAAAGTATATTATTAAGGATAAACTACAGTACTGATTGATGATGGAAAATCTGTCTTCTGAAATATCAGAGTCTGATCTTTCTGTTGAGGTATAATTCAGATCACCTTTATGCTTTGGATGCTGTACTGTAAAATGTAGTCGAAAATCTTCGACCCCCCCCCCCCCACACAATTTTTTCAATAATTAATTTAAACAAAAAGACATTCAAAATATGTTATTGGTGTGATATTAGCTTCCAGCATAAGCTTTCAAGTAACAAAACTGCGCCAGAACTAAACTTGTGCTTTAACAATTTCCCACTTACATATTTGTGTGTAAGTAGTATATACTCAGTCCTTTTTCGGCATTGGAATTTATGTGGAGGATTTGTTAATAATTAATTTTTCTGTTGGTTTCAACTACTCTCTATTGTACTATAGTGACATTTTCAGAATGCCATCCGTGCATAGAAGGTTTGGAAACAGTTCATACTGAAATTATGTTGTTCTGCAAGTATTAAATGTTATCTTTGATTACAGATTTGATCCATAAAATATTAATATACTGGTATATCTCTGCTCTCTCTTTTAATGCAGGAAGCGTCTTACTGCACGTGAGTGCGTGGATCACAAGTGGTTTCAGAAATTCTCAGAGGTGACGCACGTCAGTGAGGATGCTACGGATGTAGACACAAATAAAAATACAAATACACATCATGAAGAGAGTTCCAGTACGGACACATCTTCACCTACCATTGAACTCGTTATCGGCAACAATGTAGAAAATGTGCGTAAAGACAAAGATGATGTTAATGAAAACTACCTCAACAACAAAGTTGATAATGCTTTGGAAACCAAGGTCAACGTGTTGGAGAAGCTGAGTTGTGTTATTGGTGCCGGGAGTGGGGTTATGAGGAACGAGCATGTGCAAGAAAATATGTCTGACGTGGACGTACCGATGGACTATGAAGGCAAAGACGGCCACGATGCGAGGGTCGTGGGTCACGACGAAGTTCACGGATCAACGCAACGTGGCGAACATTCATTTGAGAATGTAACCAAAGCAACAGACTTTCCTATTAGTAATACACAACTAACCAGCGTCCAGGGTTCAGCCGTCCCGCCTGCTACGCTACAGACGGAATGCAGCGCCACCGTCTGCGAGAGACGGTCCAGCTGTGAGAGACTGCATCCCGAGTCGCAGGGTCACGACGACAGGAGCCGCTCCCCGTCTTCCAGCCCCATGGGCACCCGACGTGCCTTCTGCCTCAACAAGGAAAATCTACCCAACGAGATCCGCGAGCCCAAGCGCTTCTGTCACCAGGTGCCGTCACAGCAACCTGGTCAAGTCGTGTGTTGATGTACCCCCTATGCTTGAACTCCAGAATACCCCACCACCATCTGTCACATGCACCATAAACGAATCACGTTCACTGTATATGGGGTCGCTGTAGTGTAAAATAAAGGTTGCGTGAAAGTGGTGGGGTATTCTACAGTCATGACTTATTTATTACTACTGTGTAGCAATTTACGGGAATTTGGGCATTCTCGTTTTAAACACACAAATATATGTTAACTAGTTGAAATCCAAAGTAAATTCCTTGAAACATTGTATGTTTTATAAAGAACAAACACGTTCAAAACATATTTTAATCATTGATATATCATTTGAGATGATTGTTGTAAATTTAAGTAAACCAAATACTGTAGTATTTAATAATAATTTTGTGATTATGGTGCAGAGCACTGTGTAGTGAACTAATTGAAAAAAAAAATGTTTTTATGTATCAACTGTTCAAGAGTGAATTTTAATGACAGTTGGCATGGTACCAACAAACGGTCATATATTACTTTCCATTCCACTATCCAGAACTTCCATAAAAAAAAGAATAACTTCCATAGGTGCTATCAAACCAAAAGTTAGTTGCGTCTACTTGAATATAGGTGCTGCTATTTAAACTGTGTTTTTGTTGCTAAGAAAATACCAAAGGTCATTGTGCAGTATTCAAGCTTTGGAAAAGGTCAAGTTCCGACATATTAATTTATCATGACTTGTTTCACCAAACGTGCTTACCATCTATTGCAAATATTGCCTTCCAACTTCTAAACCAATAATGACAAAGCCTTAACATGCACATCTATGTCAATCGTTGAAATGACCATATACTTTGTACTAATTCATCAGAATTACTTTATGCCACATTGCTGAACTGTGGGCAGGCCAGATGGGGGCTTTTATGATTTATTTATGGTGTAAGCACAAAATGATTTCATGCAAAATTCATATATGCTTGGGAGAAGGTTATAAGGAATAAGAAATTATAGTTTAGCTGAAATAACCTCTTGTATTTTTGTCATATGATAATGTTAAGTCGTTATACCAGTTATTCTGATGTAGGTCCTGTGGCCAACACTCCAACGGAATAATTTAATCTCATGCCTGGGCTCATGATGAACCCGATTTATAATCATCATGATAATGGCATGGGAATTAACTGGATTTGTGCCTTAATGCTGCTTTGGTAACCTTTATATCTCTGCTTTGTAAGAATTCAACAAACATCATCATCATCAGACAACTGTGTGCTTTTTGTCAGGAAATGTAATCTTATGAAAGTATTCGTTTTTCTCCAGCAATTGTAGTCAGGCATTTGCCCGACAAATTGTATAATCATCAACTCAATACTTGTTTTCCTGTACTCAAAGAAATTAAAGGGAGGTGCGTTTTTTTATGTAGTGTTGAATTAAATTCAAATTTGAATTATATATAATTTGAGAACACTTGAATATTCTTTATATGTGATTTTGATGAGTGTATTTATTGATAGTTTTGTTTGATATTCCAAATTGGGTTTCCAGAGGATGTTTTATGAAATATGGACCAAATCAGAAGTATTAGGTTGTTATAGATAGTTACATAATTAAAACTATTATTGTTATCATTGTTATATAATGGGCTATTGTACTTACTGCCACATGGTAGATGATTATTTGCAGATATTTCAGTGCTGGTTTAATGGGAAAATTATTGTTTGTGAATGTTATAAAACATTTTTCCTTGGTACTTTTTTTTTTGACTGTGTAAATTTCGTAGTCTTAGGACAGTTGCAATGTATCTTGTGAATATGTAAATGAAGAAATCAGTGTATGTAAATGTGATGTCTTGTGACAAGTTTATGTGTTATCATCATACGCATCCCGAAAAGTTAGACAAAGCCAATGAATGGAACGCATGAAAAGCTGTACAATTTGTTACTTTACTCTGAAGAATGTATTTAAGTTGTTTATATGTTTATTTAATGTTTTACAATGTGGTGTATTCTTATATTTTATATTTTATATTTCATGTGTAGGTGTATAAGACAGGAGATATGATACATGGTTGCAGGCTAATGCACAGTAAAAAAGTACGAAAAATAAGTCATCATTAAAAACGATAGTTTAGTCCTCAAAGAAGTTGGAATTGTCTTTTAACCAGTGGGCATGAATTCATGGATCTGAAGTCAGATCAGAGACAGGGCGGTTGTTAGGGTGCTGGGTTTGTGAGACAGTCATTGCTAATTCATTTATACTTCTAAATATCCAACAAGGAAAGAGTGAGGAAGAGAAAAAAGACTTTTTTGTTTGACAACAGAAATCCTGAATTTGACAAGACAAATCTTACATTACAGCCAAAAAGGGGCATTACATGATTTTGTTTTCTTTCAATTTACTGGTGTCCAACAGTACCTTTCATGTTGGATGTATCACATTTTGGAAATTTGAAATTGTAACAAGGGGAAAAAGTCTAGAAAATTTCATAATTTGCCAGCACTATTTCAGTATTTGTATACAAAACCCACCCACATCCCTTAGGACACTCACACCCTTCATAATTCACCCCCCTCTCAGATCGCACCCCGTCTCAAACCACACCAGGCTTTCAAGCGCTCCTATTTTTCCTACTTTTTCCTACTTTTTATACTCTTCTCCTACTTATCCTACTTTTTTCCCCAAAACTCCAACTTTCTCCTACTTTC
>JZLH01S0039026.1:2774-19229 GCA_001188425.1 Eucidaris tribuloides
GGAGAGAGAATATATTCAACTTCTCGTGTTCGATTATTCTGATAGCCTCTAAAATGTAAGATCGAATAATAAAAAAAGTCACATCAATTGAAAAATCGTTGATCTACCCGCTCGCCTCCTTTCCCGCTCCCGTCCCCCGTTTTGAAATATAGCTCTTCTATATATTATTCTCATCTTAGATATTCGTTGTCCGTATGGATGAAATCAGCCAGTGTCTATCCATTGGTTCTCCTGAGCTCACCAAGGAGACACTAATATTTCAGTCCCGTTCACGTTAAGTTTTTTTTTCATTTCTATGCTGAGCTACCGGAATGATTTGATTGCGTCTTATGAATGATATTCGTAAAACATTTCTTCGCATAGGGCGCTAGTCTCCTAGAAGACGACACGTACAGCATCTGAATGTAAGGAAGGTATTCTAAAATTGACAGCGCTTCGCACCCATTTATGTTAAATGTATTTGAGACCTACTATTCGAATAGCTTACAGGTCTATATGACTATGTGTCATAGATATAAGCAAGAGGAAACAGTGACAGAATTTCAAGGCATCAGTGTATGAGCCGCAGTTATACAATTCTTAACTTCACTTCATTACCGGTGTTGTCAGTGGTTGGACTTTAACAGATCGAGGTAAATAAGCAATAGCATGCATACCACCTAGCATGAAAATTGCGATTTTGAATTTAAACATACATGCAAGAAAGGGACAGAGCACATACCCATTCTCACGACTGCGACTAGTCGCGGATGCACCCTTTTGTATGATGTTGTTTGTGTCCAAAAACGTTATAAAACCCCAGCTATTACATCAGAACTTCAAATATCAGCGCTCCCAGCACACAATTTTCAAAGGCAATAATCGTCTGAACATGCACTGACCACAAAATGGTAAATGAAAATAATGAAAATCAGCCACGACAGCCTACGTCGCCACCTCCCTCGGCACTCGCAACTCGATCCGTAGTCACGAAGAAATCTCACTGCACCGATAAAACGTAGAGTAGCGACCTTTGCATCACACCGCAGGCCTATCATTATAATAGACAAAGAATAATCCTTCGCCGCGCCCGGAAAACTGAAATGCCACCTCCGCGCCCGCCCCCACCCCCAATTAACTCAGCTTACTATTTCTCCAGTCGTGTTACGAATAATCGCATGGATCTTGAACAGAATCAAGTACGTACTTAGATGAAGTCAAAGTGTCTACCCAGTACAAGCACATAATTCTGCGGTCACTTTTTGATAATATTTCATGTTACTAAAACCAGAATTCCCCTAAGACACCATTTACATCTATGTGAAAGATCAAATAGATCAGACATAATCATACTTCCAAATAAGGTCACTAAACCTCCGAAATAGTGAACAAACGCCTGCACTCTTAAATAACTTCCAGATAAATCTCTCTGCCCCAAATGCTCGGTTAGTGATGAGAGTTTCATAATTACCTTCCTCGATGAGGGTTATCTCCTCTAAATACCCCCCTCCTTCATGTATCTCGCCGAGTGATTTTAAAGACACGTATATCAAACGATGTTCTTACTTAAATATATAAAATCTTGCAGTGTACAATAGATTCCCTCATTCCCCTCTTCAGTAGTCCTCGTAATTCATACGCCCACTAGAAAAGATGTACCTACCCGAAAAAAATATGCAGTTTACAACCATTCATATGCAAGTACCAACTAACGTCTCGCTTATATAAATGACATAAACAGTATACACCAGCATTAATGACGAGACGCATTTCCAACCGCCCTCACCGCGGCCCTCCATCTAACCCCACTGCTGTAAGTCGCATGCTACAATTTTGCCCATTGGCCAGAGAAATTAGAATAAATGGACTAGATATTGTCACCTGCCAACACCGAACAGAGCGAATACTCAAAGTGATTCATATGTTTCAGGCATAAGGTTCCAAACTTTGGCTGCTCTAGGGTGTATCTTGTCCCATTCAAACACTGTCAGACTATGTCAAATAGCCGAAGCTTCGACAATTTTTAGCATGGGCTTCTAGCATTGTCATATACGAGTTTTAAATTCAAAATCCATGCAATAATCATTTGAAATTTCCATCCAATTCACACTTACTGATTTGTCATGCGATTTAACCTATGTACATTGTGATGTGTGTTTAGTGTATTTTGTGTATCGGGGTGTAAGTCAAGGCATGCAGAATCCATCAAACCATTAGTAAACCAAGCACTCTTGTGAGCACAAACACTCATGTATCGCAGAATGCTCGCTTCCTTGAATACTTTAACTATGACTCTACTTCACTTTAAAACCTAAAAAAAATACTGTGTTGTTGTCAAGGGCGTAAGCGGCTGGTTTGGGCACGCGGAGCTGCACATTCTGGGCGAGCGTCGGAACTAAAGTACATGGGGAGGTTGCACATCTAGGGAGCTGGAACTAAAGTTGAGTAAATCAGTCGTTAAAGCGAAAAAAGGTGGGTGGCATAATTTTGTTTTTCTTGCCAGCGGCGGAACTCCATGCTCTGGCGGGGGCGGGGGGGGTCACAGTGCACCCAGTGCACCACCCCTCCCCAGCCTAACGCCCTTGTTTTGTTGTTTGTTGGTTACTGGGCGCGTGTCAATCGATGTGGCCGAGTCATTTATCGCCGCATCGGTCTAGTGGAAATTATCGAGATCTGGGGTTGTCACAAGTAAGAGCGTCTTAGACTCCAGTTGCCAACAATTCATAAAAAGGCCCGCCACTACGCGGTCGCACCGAGCCGACAATGTGCAATATAGCAATTAGATAATTTGTCATGGTTAAAGTGTATGAAATGACTTTAATAAGCCAAGCTGCTAGGTGGACAGCTTCGTCTCTATAATCCCTGAGTTATAGAGATGAAAAGAGAAAAAAAAATGTAAATCGTGCTCAGATAAAAAAATGAAAAAATTGTCACGAAGACAACAGATATCCGTGACAATTTCATTCATGATTTATATATTAATATAATACTGTATGTAGAAATAATGCATATAAATAGTACGGCAAGTATAGCTTACATGCCAATAGCACCTAAGCAATACCACATAGATACACCTATATACCAAATACAACGAAGCATACACATATCCGTGGGACACAATTTTTTATCCATTGAGTTTTCATATTGATTATAGATATATGTGGCAAAATGCGACCAATGTTGACAATTTCATCATAGAGTTTAATATTGATATATATTGTAGGCCAAATAATGCATAATACATATGGGCAAGTAGCTATAGCCTTAACCATAAGCATACACCTAGCCTACCCGTGAATATCAGTACAAATACATTTTGGCAGGTATTTGTGACACATGTGACACATGTGCCACTATGGCAGTTGGCAAGTTTCACTCACACCTTGCACAACTTTAATTATATTAACTTTCCTAAGTGACAATACAATAGACGACATACAGCCAGTGGACGTTCATTTTCTTCTTCACTTTTTGTTTTAGCACTAACAAGTGTTATGTAAACCTGCACAGAATATAGCGAATATGGCATGTATAATGATTCAATAGGAGGCCTATGGGCATATAAAATAGCAGAATTATCGGCATGCTGCTTCACAATAGCTTTAAAACCGTTGGTTTTCTACATATGATCAGCAATATTAAATTTGATGCATCAACAATAATTTAAAGGTAAACCGATTTCCAATAAAAGTTCTGAAACATGTACTTCTCTCCAATCGTATTTCTAGCAGTGAAGCAAAAAGTGTTCTAATCGGTTCGAAGGTATTACATATTTCAAAATAAACCGTCTCTGCGTTTATCAATGACATATTATGAATAATCTGGAGATGGCATCTCTAATCTCTGGATTTGATGTAACAACAATTCGCTTTCTACTAAGTTTGAATGCTGTTAGTGTACATTGGTGCACCTGATATAAAACTCGACCTTTTTTAGATGTCTGCAACGGAAATGCCATATCTGTTGTAAGATCAGCCCATTGGACACAATGTCCTTGTCCTAGTCGCGGCACGCACAATATCAATTTACTTCTTGTTGCATTCTTGCTAACATATCTGTCGGTTATGTTAATTGTACCAAAATATATATACAAAATTTCGCAGTGTGTATAAAACAGGAAATATTATTATTAATGGAAATACTTTTTTTAGAACTTGAGTCTGCTAAATTCATGGAAGTCCAGGCAGTTGAAATGAAACCAACATATCGACTTTTTATGTATAACTCCTTAATTAACATGACGAAGAAACGATATTCATAGCTTTCCAAATGATATACCATGCCCTTATTGTTCTACCACATTAAATACAAATAGGAAGTATGCGAAAAAATATCATTTTAAATTATTTAAAGGTATATATTTCCTGCGGAATAATGTCCACGGGAATATATAGTTAATCCCTTCTTTACGGATGTATTAATACTTGGTGTATTGAAATGATACAAACACGCACAATGTGTAGTAATGTTTGACTTGATCAAATCTCTTTACTAACAAATTATTGTTTATTCTTATACCGATACGAAAAGGTAAAATACACGATTTTAAGGTTACGATATGATACGAATTTCAATCTACTATAGACCTAAATTATGGAACACTGTTCCTGTTAATCTAAGAACTGTTCCTGTTAATCTAAGAACAAAAATATTTCGTTGCAGATTTTAAAAAATAAAAACTTCTAAAAAGGAACTTATCACCACACTAGATGAAGTAAACTGATTTTGCAACTTAGTAATATCACGTGCAAGAGTACTATGTTATATACAAAACATGTCTTACTAAATATTCAGTTATTAACTTGTGTACCCTTCTGTATATTATCGAATGATAAAACGATTTAATGGTTTTCAGTTTTGTTAACGTATAATGCTTACACTATACAATACTTTTTTTGACAAAACCAGCAAGTACTTTACCATCCATGAACAAATTGCAAAGCCATCTTTCCTTAATTTGATTTAGTATAGGGTTACAATGACCAGTATCGTTCTTAAGCTCCCTTTACAAAACTTAGCTTCGATTCAATCCAATTCAATATTTCTGCAACTTTTTTCACAATATATACATATCAACATGAATAACATTTTTTCCAGATATACAAAAATAATAATAATAGTTAAACCTGTCTTAGCGGCCACCTCTCTATAGTAGCCTACCTGTCTATAGTGACCACTAAAATTGTTCCCATGAAGACAAACTGTGTGTTAAAGACCCTATTTATAACAGCCACCTGCATATAAAGGCCACATTTTTGGTTTCCCTTGGGTAGCTGCTATAGACAGATTTCACTGTATTCCATTTTTTTTCAAAACTACATGTGATATGATAAATACATTAATTGCTTTATTATATACAGTGAACAGTCATTTTTGTAAATAATGTGATATTTTTCTTTAAATGAATACTTGCACTGATTGTCACAATTCTTAAAGCTGTGTCAGACCCTTACATAAGTTTAAATTAATGGCGTTGCAGAACGGGGTGGGAGGGAGTGGTGATGAAGGGCTCTTGTTTCCATAGAAATGTGAAAAAATATTTTTTTTTTAATGGACTGAAGCTATATTTCTTATTCAAGATAATATTTCATTTTTATGTCAGAATGCAGGTCAGTAAGAAAATAAAGAGTTAATAGAGAAGTCAATACTATATTATCATAGAATTTCAGCACTTTGTCTTAAATTTATGATGGTATGGGCAAGTAATAAAATGATAACTTTGCAGGACAAAATACTAAATTGTAGTATTAGACACTTAAGACGTGTATTTGTTTGGAAGTGTTGCTTTAATTAGTCATTCGTAATTTCATTGATCATTTTAAGTTTTCATCATAATACAATTTTATTCATTTACATTAAGCTTGGTAAATTTTACATTGTAATGTCTGTGGGTACTTGTTCACATTGTAGAATACTGGTGAAAAATCTATCTTGGATCATTATAAATTTTTCCGGTATCAATTTACAAATTGCTATGTTCAAAAACAAAAAGTAAAGGCATGATTAGATGCGTTCAGTAGTAGACCTCATCTGTTGTGTCCCTGGAGCTGTGCACACGCCACGGCGATCTGTGTCCAACGACCCGTTATGATTGTGTAGAAACCACCGGAGCCATCGAGAAGACACCTTTGACGTCATCGTGTGCTTGGACCGTTGCGAAGAAGACGGAACCGACGTGCACAAGTCCGAATCATACGGGCCTTCTTCAGCGTATCGGTAGGCGTTTGACATGGTACAGTACCGAACGGGGCCTGACTGATCTTTCGTATTCCGGTCAACTTGCGCAGCCGAAGGGATCAGTCCTGGCTCGGCGGAGTCGTAACCTTCCTCTGTAGACAGACCTTGCCACATCGTCATACTGTGTCAGGTCCGGCCATAAGTTGGGCCTAACTTTGACGTCATCATAAGGGCCTGTCGCTGCCTGTGCTAATGGTGCTGGGTCTCGTTCAAATCTTGGTAGGTCGTGCTGCGGAGCCGTGATTCGAGCTGTCAACCCCATGTAAGCTTCATCGTCCTCAAGGTTGCTGCCTCGACCGATGAGTTCTTCGCCTGGATAATAAAGAAACAACAGGATACAGGATTATGATCGGGAATGTGGTAGGTGGTAACTCGCTCTTCTGAATATCGTCAGTTTTAAGTAGTAATAAGTTGTAATGTAGTATTGGCAGTAATAGTATTTAGGCAGCTCTGCAGCGAGAATAATAATATCATAACATACTAAGCAGTGCGTCCAAACGAAAACTTTACCACTTTTGATGGTCCCGCAAATAAAAAAAAATATCGAATTTTGACAAATACAATATATGAAAGATGAAAAATCTCTTCTTTCATATGACACCAAAAAGTCTGAAATTGTTTAGCTGAGTGATTCACTGTCGCTTTGTAAAGCGACATGAAATTAGGCTGCGCAGGGGATTGGCTATCCATTGTAAGCAAAAGAACAACTCTCTTGTGGGGGAATTGGAGATATTAAATTAACGATTTAAGTCGACTGAAAAACAGAAAGATTACGTATGTGTAAAGGGTGCGTCATGGGGTAAGGGGGTGACAGGGTGGGATGTGGGTTGTGGTATGTGGGTTGGTATGGGGTGTTGGCGGGGAGGGATGTGGGGATGTGGTTGGTAATTCTAACAACACCACCACCACTCCCACTGGTCATGGCAAATAGGGGTATCTGCAAAATATACATTCCCTAAAAAATCACTTGAAGTTTCAGCTTTTACGCTTTGTGAAAACAGCTTTTCAAAGTTGCATCTTGGTTCATTTTGTAGATTATCATTTAAATTATTTTTCTATATCAATTTTAATAATATATAATTATAATTTTTCTTTACACAAATAAAGCATTTTTGTGGTAGATAGACAGCATCTTGGCAAAATATTCCCTATCGCACACTCGTGCCCGCGACTGGTAAAAGGATGTATCCACTTACATCTATCGTTCTATGTGGTAAATCCATGGCAAAAGGGTGACTGCAGACACACACATTCGAATTTCTATAGTCAAATCATGGCAAAAGGATGTGATCTGCACATACCACCACATCGTTTCTATTGTATATCATGCAAAGGGGTGTATCGCAATACACCATTACTATTACTGTAAATCATTGCAGAACAATTTCTGCCGAATCATTTATCATAAAATGACAAATTGTGGCAAAAATAAATTGAAACTCTAGTTGAATCTGGAAACTGAGACTGTCGCTCGCGAACCCTTAAATGCTGTGCTAGCAGCCAATCAACGTTTCATCGTGACACCTTGTGGAAATGTCACGCGGCAATCGTTGCACAGGCCAGGCTAACCCAGGAGTCGCCGGCCCCGCCGCGGGACTGCGCGCCCTGGGGTAAGCAGCTGCTGCACTAAATTGGGCACCGAGGAACGTTTGTGATCGCATTCGCTTGTCGGCGTTACGTTAGATGAATTGCCAGTGAAATTGAAAGGCTTGTTGTGAAACACCACGGTCCAAATAAAATATTGGCAATGGCAAATTGTAACGCATTAATCATATTTGAAGAGTTCGGTTGCTAAAAGTACTACATCATAAATTCATGTTCGAGAAAACGCGATATTTAATTGACATATTTAGGTCAACTCATGTTTCCCAATATAATTTTCCCTGATGGTCTACGTAGATACAAAGAGTAACACGACCTTCAAAAATCTAAGCCAAGGATTTAGTTTATGAAAATTAATCAAATTTATTTGGTGAAGTAGTACCTTTTGGAACCGAAAACTGATGTAGTCACCTTGAACCGAAATTTCATGGAACTGTAATTACAATGCATGCAATAATCAGTGGCGGCCTCAAAAAACAAAGTAGCAAACACTTCACACACAAGCACATGCAGATCTGCCACAATACCCACACAACACACGACACACACACCCATACACACGCATGCACGCACGCGCCACACACACACACAAACACACACAACACACACTCGCACACCACAAACAGTCAAACATACACACGCATTCACACCACACATATCACACGACATCGTGTTACACACGCACTCATCATGCACCCACCATCACACCTACATACACATACACATCGACACACAACACACACCAACACATACACAACTCATACACAGCACAACTACACACACATCCATACACACACACAATCACACCACACACCATACACACTACACATACACACACATACACTACACCATCACACATACACACACACACACACACAAACACACACACGCAAGACAAACAAACAAAATACAGCACATACAATAGCATTAAATACTAATACAACCCATCCTAACTACCAGCGTAAACATATACATGGACACATGAACTGATTACTCTCTCCTCTGCTGTTTTATGTCACTCCACCTTTGTTTTACCCACTCCATTTCATTTTTGGGCCTTTCGCAATAAAGCCAAAATCTAAGGTTAGAAGTTGGTAGAAGACCAGTGCATACTGCTCTCTGATTGGTCCTTTCCCATATGAACTGATTGTACCTTGGAACCGAACTAAAATGGATTAGTAACTTTGAACCGAACTGAGTTGAGTGGCCATTTTACAACTTTGGCAATATGAACTTCAGCAAGTTGTTTTAGTAGAGTGTACAGAGCATACTCTGAAACCGATACATTAATGCCAAAAATCCATTTTGCCAAATGGATGTAGTACCTTTTGAAACAGCTCTTCATTGTGACAAAAGCACCATGTCACCACATAAAACCCAATGCTAACAGAAAGACACAATATCTAACGAATGACGTTCACATACCGGTACGGTCTCTTACAGTGTATGCTGGGCGTTGTCGTTGATGCTCGTTACGTAGCAGTAAGGCTAACCGTTTTAAAAAAACGCCTTACAATCTGCCAGGCCCAATACTCGTTAGATCTTAAGTTTCACGACACAGTTACATAGTTATCTAGACCTCTCATAGTAACATTAGTAAAACACCCTTTTAAATAATTACACACTAAGAATTCCCTCATCAGCTGCATCCGGCCAATGGTTGCAACCGAAAATTTTAAGCAATAGACAAGATAAACAGATGAGTACTTTAATCATTATCAAACATCTATGCCATGATTCACACACGCGCGCGCGCGTGTACGTGCATGCATAGACACACATTGGCCAAAAGCGTATCATAACATACAGCCTGAGCCGTGCAGGCACGACATGCTAAAACGGCTAAAGATTAGTACGCATAACACCAATCCCCTTTCCTTGAACATCCAAACTTCGCGTCAACAATTGCGGGGAAAGCGTAGTTATTACGATACATCCGTTTGCCATAAATGGTCCTTGACGTTCGCGGCGGGCCCATAAAGACGTATTTGGCAGATACACCCTTTCCAATCACAAATCTCGCGCTCAGTCATTGTTGCAAAGGTGTATCAGCAGATACACCTTTTAACCAGAAAAACATTGAGCTCTGCGCGGCTGCTGGGTGACTATAAGATACAACCCTTTCCATGAACGACAGATGTGAAAAAAAAGTGCTGTAAGATAAGCACCTGCTATCTCAAACAGAGACGTTCCGCAATTAAACCTAATAAAGAAAAGCGCCCTCAACCCCCCGCCAAAGCAAAAAACGTGAAAAAGTCAAAATTGCAGATACACCCACCCTACAGCCCCATCCACCACACTGCCACCCCACCACCCTACATCCCACCCCCCACCCCTTCCACCCGTACCCTACATCATTACCTCTAATACGATCTTTCATGTTTCATTCGCATTGAGATCTTAATTTACATACCCCAACCCCACCGGACCCACACAAGAATGTGTCTTTGTTTGGTAACAAGGAGAGACAATCGCGCAGCCTAATTTTTTTCATGTCCTTACAACGTGACAGCGCCACTCAACAATGAGAACAATTTCAAGCTTTAGTGCAAGAAACGAAGAGACCTTCAGCTTCCATAAATAAAACATTTCGAAAATGTTCCAAATATAATTAACCTGGGGGCCATATATCAAAAGTGTAAAGGTTTTTTGAGACGTCACTGTATAATATATAGATAATAATAAAATAAAATAATAAAATATAAATATATAATAAATATAATATAAATAATTAATATAGAAAACCCTATGAAAATTCCCTTGTAAGGAGACATGGATGAAATGCTATCGCACAGCTTCGGTTTCAAGCAAAACTGTGCTTCAGCAAGAGGAGAATTATGCATGGAGCAAGATGAAAGACAAGACTCCGTAAATCAAGATCATAGTTCTAGAAAGGTAAAGTGGTTGATAGAACGCCTTTGTGTGGACATCAACTATCCCTGGGTCAGTCGAACTGTGAACATTCCTCGGCAGATTAATGATGATCAGCTGCATGACAAAGCACTCGGGAAGAGTATGCATCTACCTGAGGACTTGTTGAGAACTGTTGATTAAATTGCCATCGTCACGGAGCTGATGAAGTTGGTTTATCAACAAATCATTGCCGAAATGCAGTGAAAACTGAGATATAGAGTGCCAAATTTCACAGTGGAGCGCATGAGAAGTTGTGTCGCCGTCAACTACACGAAAGTTTTAGGAGCCGCAGAAAATTTCGGATGTTGCTGTTTGCCACAAGCCAAACACGTCTTCCAGTGGAAGAAGTTCAACAATGAGAAAACGCCGTCAACGCAGTCATACAATTGCGACATCGTACGGATAGGCAAGAACTCGATCAGTCGAGCGTGCGTGCGGTCGGAATGGAGCTAACCGTGCCAATCGTAACCTGCAGAGATACCTTCGTGTTGAGGACATGGTGAGGGTCCAAATTTGTCGCAAGGACTAGGTTCGGAATATCCGCAAACTCTGCGAAAAACCTCAACAAGGGAGCCGCCGTACGAGATCGGATTACCGTCGTGAGCATGACGAATCACAATACGGCGAGCGTAGCAATGCCTTTCAAGGTGCATGGACTGCGTGGAGAATTCCGCACGGAAGCTTCAGGAGAACAATCCTCGAGCACTAGTCCAAGCTGCTGCATTAAACTAGGGCGACCTATGACAACCATTCCTTCTCCCTGTCAACTTGAACGGTGGGGTATAAACGAGAAGATAGCCTGTAACGGTGCAGAGACGAGCCCACAACACTCATGTCTGGCTGGCGGCCCGACAACCTGATCAAGGGCCGCTACACCTGGCCCATAACTGTTGCGGAATCTGATGCTTGTGGTAAGCCACATTGAAATCACAATCAGAAACCCGTAACCACCGAGTCGACTAATTTCGGAAGGGAAGAGAAAAACGGAAAGTTTTACACAGAAGACCTCCCTTGTCTTGCTGAACTATGACAAATGATGAAAAATCAAAGGACTTGAACGAGAAAAACTTGCTTTCCTCAGATACACACCAACTGCGACCGGACATAGTGATGTCACGGATAAAAGAGGTACATTGATAGAATGGACTTACCCGATAAGGGTAGGAGAGGCGCACATCATAGAAAGCGAAGACAGACAGGATGTGATTATGACGAACAAGACGAGGATGCAGCCGAACTGTGGACTGTAAAATCGGATGTCGGTGTTTTTACGAACGGTCTAGGTATTCTTTCGGCGATGGTTGCATCCAAGCGCCAGACAGATAAACGAACAGTTGTAGAGTGCAGAGAGGTCCATCTTTCACCTATTGATTGTGAGAGATGTTAGCCGAATGGAGCCGTGCCTAATAGATCGAGATCAATATGAACCATTGTACCGTCCGTATTGCATAATGAGATGTGCCGCCCGCGGGCCCGTTGGCCCGATGCCGGTCTTTGTTTTCATGATGACGCGTACATTGACGTTTTTATTTCAACAGAGTTCCAAACTCCGTCCCAGCCAGGACAGGACTGTTCAATCAGAAACGGATTTATTTTAACATCTTTGGCCGCACCCCTGGCCGCTGACAGAAGTAGTGCGGCACTACCTGTTTGATATTTGTACCCGAGCCTGTAGGAGCGAGGATATATTCTTTTATTTTATAATAAAATGGGGTTTTTATCTGTCTTATCTAATTACAGTGCAAACTGTAGAAATTAGAGCGATATACATGTAAGACTAACACACAGACTCCCTTGTCGCAACCGAGTTCCGCGGACCCGATAACGCAAGGAAGTCTGATCCTACAGTATAATATAATAATATATAAAATAATATATATAGTATATTAATAAATATATATATAGATAAATATATATAATATATTAAGAGACAACTTGGAGAAGAACACATATACACTCCAACACACGATTGTACTTGCTGCAGAACACATCTTATTACGTCAGGGGCACTGCCCTTCTCAAATGTGAAAGGTCTTGGGATTATTTATGAGTGTGTCTAAACACATCCATAACACATCCACAAAGACACCACACCTGAGAACGGCAGTGCCCCGAACTAATAAAGAACTGGAAGTGCAGCAACGTACAATCGGTGTTGGGTAGTAATTTCTCTCCAAGTTCTCTTATTCAAATGACACACACCCAACAAGTCATGTATCATCATGAGACCCACATTGACATTTATAAGATATAAGTATCGCACGCATGATCTCATGCCGTAGCATATATATATAATATAATTATAATACACTACATGCCATAATTAGGGAATACTAGAAATAACCAAATAGAAATTGCCATTGTCCATGAACGTAAATCTGGAAAAGTTACAGCCGGAAACAGCGACTGCTAGGCAATTGATAGCGTCCCGAAATCGACCAAAACCGTATTAAAAATGGGTAACAGAATGTGCTGAGTCATACGCGGTTGTTACCGCGTTATTAGACTTGAGCAGACATCGTGTTAACTTAATGATAAGTGACATAGATAAACATTAGCAGTTTGTTGCTTTTAATTTATTTAATTTAAACCTTTTCTATGATTTTGGTGATAAAAAAAAAAAATAAAATTTATGCGCCAAACGTATTATTTTTTACTTAGTCATCCAAGAAAATCGAAAAATGATATCACCATACTGCTTTGTGAAGAATAAACACTTGTCTTGAAACTTCGACATAGGGAAAAAAACTTAAAGACAAAAATCCAAATTATAGCATGAGTTGTAAAATGTAATGAAATCTATAGCAAAAACGCCAATAAAAGACCATCTTAAAAAGACAATGAATAAAATCATTTACTGTGCAAAAAGAGAGCAGGTAAGAAACTCAACTAAGTAAAGCTGTAGAATGATACCATACAACGGAAAATTACATAAATCTATATAAATATGGCATTACCTAAATTACATGCTTTAATTCATTCATGGCGAAATCCATATCCATAAATCTTTTTTATTTTTTTCAAAATGCCATATATCCATTGAATCCGATCAAGGAAGGCGAAACGGGCCTCTAATCAATTCGTTCCATGACTGCAGCAGCGCCCTGCCTCCGAATCACTTGCCAACTGTGAATTCAGGGCGCCGGCGTGTTGGTATGTTAATGCACGCGATTGCCAAATGATAATGGGTTTACATAAAGTCATGTGGATAATTGGTCTTCATAAACCATCGTGGATAATATTAATGATAATATTACTTATATTATATAAGTATATATTATTATATTAATTACTGATAATCAGTAGGTGTATATATATATCATATTATATTAAAGTGGTAGACTTGCGGAGAGAATTTTCCACACAAATTTTCGCAAGCATACAGCCACATGATCAACCACAAGACCTTATAATATCATTAACATCTCTATTACGTCATTCAAGTGGCGTCGAACAGATAAATAGCGGCGCAGGAGGGCACATACAGGTTGCACCCAATTCGATTCAATGGAGAAAATACCTGAGCAGTAGCTCTATTATCTCGCAAAATCCAAACATTTCATCGCCACCTTTAAGTTATTTAAAGGCCTACTAACCAATCTCGAAAACCCCGTTTGGCTGGTCTCAGATCTTGCCGAGACGCAGCAAAGACCAAGTAACAACACATGACAATCACATAAAACAGTTATTACGACGAACTGCAATTTAGCTGCGTGAGGCGTTCACGACATGCAAGCTCATATACGTTTCACGCATATCGGTGCAAAACCATATACCATGTAGACGTCACTCAAACGACCGTCTCATCAATAAATCATAAATCAATACAAGAGCCAACCAACATGATTTTCGACGCAATCATATCTGCCAATCCCCTTAAAAAGTTTCCTCTGTGTGGTCGTCGCTTTACAGCAATTTGATGAATACAATATTCCTTATACAAATCTAAAATCACATTAGTGAAGATTTTCTAAGAGTGTACATTAATGAAATTAGAGAATGCAATATCGTAGTTACCTTTTTACTCCGAAACAAAAACTGCACACAATCACCACTACTATACATGAGATCAAATAAAGCATCACGCCATAAAATCATGAAAACATAAAACATAAAACAATAAACGAACAAACATTAATTACTGGCGCCTCATAACTGAGGTTCCGAAAACTGAAGCTGTAAGCGACCAAATCGCAAATGGGACACTGGAAATTTCAGCCTTAAGAATGATTAAAATGTATCTGGAGAATAGCTAACGAGCAAAGCATGCAAAGCATTTTCAAAAATGAAGCAAGAGCAGCAAGTCATCGTCCGAGGAGTCATCGGTGTGAGATTGCAATAAATGAAATAACGACAACCGATAAAGAACGTATTTGATTAAAATTTATAATCAATTATGGAGAGTTGAGAGTAATGCGCACACTTATTTAACCAGTTGTCATTCGAATTAAAGAATAAACAAGTTGACTGAACATCCAATTTTGATATTGAATAACTAACATTCAGCAAAATGACGAAGGAAATAATAGGCATCAAAACACTCCTTTATCTTGTCACTGATAATGGAACTGAACTTAATTATACTCAATCATAGTTCGTTATAAGCTTAAGTTAGTTGGGGATTTTTTTTTATTTGAAAGCACTTATGCACATCCTATCAAATCCAAACCAATTCTGCAAAACTTTAGCGAGATTGCGCAACTATATTTAATATAGCATCCAAAGTTTAAGAAGTTTTAAGGTTATCTGAGTTTTACTCACCAACAGAACAGACTCTGCTGTCAATTCATTTCGTAATCGAACATGACGTGGAATAATTACAAACTCGCGTCAAAGTGGAAACTCTAGTTGTGCCTTACCTCGTCCTTCTGTGAGCATAATTTACGATGGCCTAACATCTTATAACCCTTGGAATGCTATGAGTAAAATATATCCCAATCTCAAACTAAAGAACATTCAAAATCGTTATTGTGAATAGGATCTTGGTTCAAGCTTTCAAATAGAAAAAAATCCCCAAGCTAAACTGGTTTAATTAATTACAGGCAGTAGAAATAATTTTCGACTATTAAAAATAACAGTGAGTAAAGTCACAGTCAATTGGAAAGAATCTGTTTTAAAAGCAGCCATGGAATATGTATCACAAGTGAATATTGCTAACACACCGAAGAAATTTGTTCACTCCGAAAACCATTGTCCAGTGTTTTAATTCTGATGTCATTTTCTTCTTCTGGATCAAAATGTTCTCCTGCGAAGATGATGCAGTTGATGCCGGACCGTCCTCAGCAATGTTGTATTTGAAGAAGATGACGCTGCACAATTACAAACATGTACATGTATATTATTACATGGATCTGAGTAGGGGGGACCCTTCAAACTCCAAAGGCAGTGGAGTATTTTGGGACAAGGATCAGTGCCCTGCCAGTAAACAAAACGTTCGGGGGTTCCAAAAACGAAAACATTTAAAAGGGAAACATAATCTTGAAAGTTGAATCCATAATATTAACTCAAAAAACATCACCGAACAGAACTGAAGGGCGCGATTTACAGCTTACTCCACAGCGCGTTATACGCCACATAATGCCACGTATAATGACGAGATAAAAGATGGTGATCAACCGCATGCTTGAGTGTAAAACTGTCCGTTGATAGTCTGACGATTTGAACAAAAAGCAATTGAAAATAAGAACGAGAAGTGTTTTAACATACATGATTTACAGAAAGACT
>JZLH01S0039034.1:37881-49758 GCA_001188425.1 Eucidaris tribuloides
GATTATTTTTTTTTTTTATCATATTTATTTTATTTTATTTATTTTTTTTTTATATTAATTTTTTATTAATTATCATTTAATTTTTTTTTTAATCAAGTTTTAGATATCAAATGAGTCTTAATCGAAAGGTATTCGAAGAAGAAGCAGACAAGTGAGAGTAAATTTACTTTTGCTATTTTTTTTTCGATGTCTAAACTGCAGGCCTGTTAAGGCGTTTATTTCACGTATTTTAGGTTTTATTTATTATTTACGAGGTTACACATATTCACATAATTTAACAGGTTATTTTGTTTTTATTTAGACGAAATAAGTATTTTATTGGTGCGTTGACAGCGACTACGTGCAGCATAATCATTCGAGCGGGTGCGCTCACGGCGTTTATTACCTGCGCGTTGGCGTGCATTTTGCGCGATCTCGGCGCGGTTACCAGTCCGGATAATTGATTTACTCTGTGGTGTTGTCAAATTTTTTTGCTCAAACTATTCACAAGTTTAGCTTAAAATAAAAATATTTATATGTCAAAACATATCAGGTCGTATATAATGCATGTGCTGGAGTAATATTTTGTTAGTATTTATTTTTAGGTAAAAGTATGAGTTTGAGATTAATTATTACTTTTTAGAAAAATCAAATATAAGTAGTGATCATAAGTGCAGCAGGATTTTGACGTGAAAATTGTTCGCATTACATTGTAGCGTCTCCCGTTCGCAATCGTCTATGAATTAAATGGCAGCTGAAAATAGGAAGTTTGGAAATAAATCTTTCTTGGTGTTTAAAAAATCAATAAGACTGTGGCGAAAAAATAATTCAATCATAGGACGTTTGATTAATTGGTTGACAGTATTCATGTTTTCATAAAACTTCGATTTCGTGTAAATATGAATAAAATGTTTGTTTAATTTATCTTTTTACGTCAAACATTTGCAATTTATTGCGTCCCTCCCTTCTGATCGCCTTGAGCGGATGTTGCGAACGAGAGGGCTTTGGTATCTTTTGTGTTGTACGCATGAGGGACAATAACTGATTCTACTAGTGTGTTTCAGCTGAAAATATTTGTCGCGTCATTAATCTTAAAAATGACAGTTAAAAAAAGATATTAAGCTGGTTTCTTTCTATTATTGATGAAAATAGAATGCCTGTTTGTTATACCAGCGGATACGATTCGGTTTCGCCGATTAAATTTCAAATTCGGCCTCAGCTTTGTTGTGCGCACAACCCGCATAAATGGCCGCGCCCTACAGACTGTTCGCGCGTGAACGCGCATTGCGAGTACGTGGCTGTACGTTACCACACACGATTGCCGTGAACACATGAATATGCAATATATTATCGCTCCGCCGAGGGGGTAATGAATATTATAGGGTATGACAGGGTCCGAATTGCACACTATACAGTCCTCCCGTTGCGTATATGGATGCGTTTTGCTCAAAGCACGATCGCTCTACGGAGCGTACGCATTACCGCCTAAAGTCGTTGAACCTGGGTTGCACAAGGTATAGAATAGTTAAAAATTATGGGGTACACGAAACAAGAAAGTAAATGAGGTAAGGTTAATCACAGGTACAAAGAGAGGAAACAGGTATGGCGTCCGGAGCGTCGGGTAGCGTACGACCTGTGGGTCAGGTCCAGGTACAGTCCAGGGTTGCAGTACGAGGGGATTTTTTTATTTTACCAAGACCATGCCATGGAGTATGAATGTGAGTACTGGTCCGGAATTAGGGGACAAGGGTACGGGGAATCGAATCTGTACAGATAGGGTCATAACCTGTACAGCGTACGGGTAGCAGTACCAGCGGAATATGGTAGCAGGTAGAAGACCATGGGGTAACGAATATGAGTACGGAGTTGGGGAATTTGTACGGGTAATACAAGTTCTGCAAAACATATTTATTTTCTTGTTAAAAATGCTGCAGTCTTTCAATTACTAAATGATGAGCTTTTATCAGCCCAATAAATTATTTAACTTCAAATGACTAATCATAAAAATGCATTGTTGTTTCTCATATAATATAATACTACAACAGCGTTACGGTACGGATACAGACCAGAGGAACATATGAGGTACGGCTATTGTGTATGGGTGATGCGGTAATGAGTATGGGAATGGGTACGGGTACGGGTTACAGAAGCCATAGAGCTTGCGGGTACAAGTTTTTCTTAAATAATATATTTATTTTTAAATGTAGCTTCATTTTAGAGTATATGAGACTAGGTATCGGATACAAGGTAAATGGTACGGGTTATGCACAAGGTACAATGGAGAGGTCATGGGTACGGCAGCCGCTATTACGAGACAAGACGGTTCAGGAAGAGTATGAATCTGTGGCATACGGATTGGTACCGACATTGGGAACAGGTACCGAGGAACGAGACAAGAGGTACGGATAGATAAGGAACTTGATGAGTACAGGAATGGGTACCGGGCAGTTGTAATGGATATCAATGAGGCACAGGTCGGAATATGGCATATGGACTTGTGGGGTTACGAGGTGTACAACCGGTACGGGGTAGGTATGAGATCATGGGTAACGGGAATGGTACGGGCCCAGAATTTAAGAGACAAGGCGGTACGGGCTACTTCAGAAAATGGAAATCTAAAAAAAAAAATGTTCTTTCCTTAATGATTTTTTTTTAAAAAAGTTATGGTCATTCACAATTAACTTCTGAACAATTTACCATAAAATAAATAACATTTTTTAAACAAATACATTTGAAGTCTGAGTTTAAGATATGTCCAGAAAATGTACTGCAAGGGACCAATATAACATTTAATTGAGGGCATTCACATATAATGTCCATTTCAACATAAACCTCACCCGCTTAGGACGTGGTAATTTTTCACACGGGTTCCCGATAGTTTTGTATAATACGACACACGATTCTACTTCCTCATTTAGCCAGCTAAAAGCCAGCAGGTTCAGTGTTAACAATAATACAGACCCGACGACACAATACCCAAATCCATACTCTTGTCAATTGTATTTTGAATAGACAATTCTGTTTGAGTTACTTCATAAGATTGTTGATCGAGTGAGTAGAGTGTAACAGCCATGAAGTGTAAATTCTAAATAGTAACAACAAAGTTGTGAATAGACTTTGCCTGATACTAACCCTGGTGATACATTCACGTTCACAACAAGCAATATACAAACTGGTCTATACCTTCGTTTTCAATAATTTATGCTGGCGCTGTTTGGTTGTTTGTGTCGTCCGAAATTTGTATCTACCAAAGGAGAATTGTTCCACAAAAAACGCGACCCACACAACACAACACACACACACACACACGCACACACCACCACACACAACAGATAACTTACAATCCTCACTAACAGAACTTACATATACTCACTAACAGAGACTCTCTTCCCTCACACACACACACACATCACAACAGAAACAAACAAACAACAAAACACATTCGACACAATACAGTATCCACATAACGCGCGGTACACAGACTTATTAACACACACACACACCACACAATTCACAAACATCACACACACGCAGACCTTACAACACAAAACCAACAAACAACACCGCACACTACACAAGCACACACAACAACCAACACACACACAACACACACACACACACACACACAAACATCCGCACATTCACATACACATGTTTACATTGACAATCGAAATAGAGATTGTTGAGAAATTTAGAATTAGTTAGGCTTCTAAAACTCCTTTTAACCGCGTTGTGAAGGTATTTTTGAACATTTTAAAGAAAAATTGTTATTTATACACAATTTCAGCTTCATTCATTTCGAAGAAATTCGCAATAAAGTGGTTTATTTGTTTGTTAATTTGACACTTTTATGAAGTCATTTTCAATACAAACAATCATTTAGAAATGTGCAGATAAAAGAATAGAACATAAAATACAAAATAAATTCACATGACGAAAAGAATTACGGATGATTACACGAATTGAAAGTGAGGAGGTACAACAGAAAAAAATTGGTACCCTAACTATCGTCGACATTCATCCGAACCGTTGTATCCAGTCAGGCAGCAGCACGCCCAAAATCCCTTCCTTTTATTCAGATCGTATGCGTGCGTGAACATGCCATGCATATCTAATGAGCTAACACATATTATTTTCAAACTCAAAATAAATCTTAAACATGAATTTTATTTTTGTAATGTAATACATGTATATGATTTTAAAAGAGATATTTCAAACTTTCCAGCTATATATTTTATTTTGACTTTTTCATTTTTTTACAAATGTGTAAATTAAGGTTGAAATATGATCTTAAAAACGAAATCTTTATGAATTTTCAAACAGTTGAAAGTCTAGTTAAATATCCTTGTGTCCTGGCAAGTTTTGTATCAGTGTAAAGAGGATCTATTCAGCTTTCTTGCTATATTATTTGTTTTGCTATTGATGTGTTAACACAGTCAGGAACAAGCAAAATGCAACATAAGTACATATTTTCTGTAGAGGAAATATGAGAAAGCATTTCATTGGATGCTGGGTTTTTGTGCTGAACTGTTATTGGCCACAGAGAATACAAACAAGCTTACGTAACACACATCTGGTAAACAGGTGCACTTCAAGGTCACCACACCGGGTGGTCTGGTTTTGAATTATCCGCCACTGGTGTGGAGCCAGCCAATCACAGACCTGAAATGCAGAAATCCATGGCCATATTTTGCTTTGTTGTGATATTTTGATTGTTCCTGGCTGTTAAAGCATGACCAGCAAAACAAAAGACACAGAAGGAAAGCTGAGTAGATATTCTTTATAATAACATAAAAATTATCAGAACGCAAGAATATTTAGCCAACATTTGAGCTTAATGAACAGACAAGAACAATTCATTTTTTTATTCACATTTTTGACCTTAAGTTTTATAATTTAATCAGTGATCAAATTAAATAAAACACATGCTGACATTAAGTTTGAAGTGTCTTCTATGTTGTCATACTCATCTTTTTATCATATACACCATTGTGATCATGCATAAATGCAATTGATAGTAGAAAAGAGGTGCGCAGCTCATTAAGTATGCAAAGTGCACAGAGTTTTGTGTGCTTAATAAATTCCCAGCTTTTGCCTCATTATCTCCACTGCTGCGGTCTGACTGTATCGTAGATTTTGGTAATTTTGTCATTTTGAGATTCTGCAGAAAATGAAAGTCCTATTTTATACATGGTTAAATTTTTAGGCAGTAATTTATTTTATTTTTGCCGATATGTGGGGATTTTAAAGGCGATGTCATATATATTTTTGATACAATGCGCAA
This sequence comes from Eucidaris tribuloides, assembly GCA_001188425.1. Classification (NCBI taxonomy): domain Eukaryota; kingdom Metazoa; phylum Echinodermata; class Echinoidea; order Cidaroida; family Cidaridae; genus Eucidaris; species Eucidaris tribuloides. Next base: position 43,145 of record JZLH01S0039034.1, read on the forward strand.
ATCCCATTAGAAACACGTGCTGTGGCACAGCAAGCAACAACTTCGCGCACTTAATATGCAAATACGCGGTCAGCATACGCACTGCATTGACTTTGCACGTGAAAGAGAGATACGACGGTTTGCTTGATCGCGCGTATTGAAAATGCGGTCAGTGTTGTTGAACTCCCTATGGCGTTTTAGTACAGGGAAAATCTAAACCGCTCAAACCGAAATTACAAGCATGTAGCTCTTTTGCGATATTTTCTCTGATTCTTGAATTGGATCTGTGAAAAGATAAAGATATCAATGTTAAGCAATCGTCTTGGTCTTTCCTACCATGTATATTTCTAGAAATTAACATCTTGTAATGCTTGGGACAAAAAGTGGCAACTATAGTAAACTTTGAAGTCGATTTTCTCTGAAATAAGTTTCGCACTGTCCTATCGCAATACAACGGTTCGGATGACCGCCGACGCTGTGACCACAGTTTAATAAAAAATGTGAGCTACGTTATCATTCATTCTCCAAGTGTCTTTGATAAGGTCTAAAAAATTAAGCCCTAAAATATACGTTTAAAATGATGATTTCAGAGCTTTAAAAAAGTGAAAATTTGCAAGCACTCAAATTGACCGGATTCACCCACCCATTTCCTTCCATAGACTTACTGTGTGAAGATCTAGGCTATTTCATTTCAACTGGAGTAGAATTGTTTATTCATGTATATCTTCCCAGTGGAAGCATAGCTGGCAAAGTTTTGTATTCTATAGTGTTGAATTGCCCATATGAAAAGTACTTTGTAGCTCAGACGAACGCGTACGTCGTATTTTCAATCAATGATTGATAAAGAATTTAAGGTGACGAGGGACATACTATATCATCATGCAATAATAATTGATTTACATTAATTGTCACATTTTCTTAAAATTTAATGATCGGAGCAGTTACGCGGATCACCAATTCGTGTTAGTGTCGAATTAAAATCCAGTTGCTTATTGTGACAGCTTTTGATGCGTAGATAAGATTTCAGGCATCACTTTGCATACCAAATTGTCGTGACGTCATCTATGCCGTCATAATAAAAAAAAGTATTTCGTCCATATCTCTTGACGAGATTCGAGTAAGCTAACCAAACGTGGTACAGGGTAACTTGAGATCAAAGGTCATCACTGGTGCTAATTATAAGCGCTCGTACCTCACGACAAATGCGTACGCGCACGTCGAAATATTAAATATTAACAGAGAAGTTAAGATGAAAAGGCACAGCTTCGAACAAGCAAAGATACGTCGCATAGATTGTCACAATCTCTTAAGATCTAATTGTCATAATCTCTTTAGATCGTAGCAAATACGTGGATCACGAATTCGTCTCAGTGAGAAATTAAAATCTAGTCTTATTTGTTTTTCTTCATGAAAATAATTACGTGTCACCTAATCTTATTATGAGAATTTTTCTGTTGTTGTTTACCTAACATATGTGGTTGGAAAACAAATCAATAACCGTGCAAAAATGGGTGAAAAGTTCTCAGCTGATTGAAATGAAGTTTTGAATTTCTTCTAGAATACAATAAACAATTATAACAAATTTCACCCAATTCTTCACCATGCGATTTGCACCACATCTCAAGCAATTATTTTATTTTTTTCAAACGTTCATTATAACATTCACATAAAATTGTGATATACCGTATGTAGTTTGGTTGCAAAATGTTCCGTTCAACAAATGAATAACTGCTGAAAGAATAGTGAAAATATCTCAGTTTTCTTCTCGACGTTTGCTTTCGTAATATCTAGTGATTAAGCATTCATCTGATCAAACTTTTTTTCTTGCTTGGAAATGACGATTGGGGAATGTTTTAAACGTTTTAAAAATACGCTCTAAATGATGTGTTTGGACTTTTCGCTGTGAAGTAAATGTTACAACAGGCTGGGAGCAGGCGAATTATCTTGATAAAAATAGTCAACTGCATACCAGATTTAAACACAAATGAAGAATGGAAGGACTCAGCACATATACTTGACCTGTTTTTGAAGAGGCTAAAGGAATGTGGATTTATGAGATATTGGGTTAGTCAGTTCTAGAGTTAGGGAATAGCAACTGAAAACGTTCTTTCCGAAGCGTAGTCTAGAGGGCATCTTGGCAGGTGGATGGAACAGCATGGTGCCTTACGAGAAGCGGAGAGAGTACCTGGATCGTCTGCTGATTGTAATGAGTTCAGATAGGTATGAGGAGATAGACTATGTGTGCACTTAATGATGAGGAGGAGTATTTTGAAGAGAACCTCTGGATCTAGTTGTCAGCCACCAAAGTAGACGTAAATTTGGGGTTGTGTGCCAGAATTGAGGCGACCTTTAGAAATTAGAGGTGTGATTTCTGGTATGCATACTTGCTAAGTCGACGAATATAGTGTAGTTGGAGGAAAGCTCTCTTTTAATTACTTGAGACGGGCGATTTAATTTGTGCACATTAGGCCAAATACGCAATACTGTAATTCCTGACACTGTAGTAAGGGTTAGGTAGTTACCGTTGGACGATTGTAAAACTGTAATGAAATTTCAAATCACGAAAGTGTGCGTTTTCCTCCTGGAGCAAAGCAACGTCCATTTATGGTTGTGTTTAGTTCAAGTTGTAACCCCTACTCTTGTTCTGTTTTCCCTTCAACCACATGACACAGACGTCGTGGAAGACTACTTTGATATGGTAACCTTTGTCGGAGTATTGCCCTGGCTGTCAGTTCCTGAAGAGTAAAGCAGTGTTGGGTTGATTCTAATAACTTAGGTAATCGATTATTTTGCTCAGTGTAGTTTCTCGCTACATCAATAGGTGTTTCTCCACATCCGTCCATCTTATAAATGGAACATCCGTGTCGAATCAGTACAACAATAATTCCCGATGCAATGCCATAGTCATAGCCTTTTTCGTATAGTTGAATCGCTAAATGTAATAGGGACTCCCCATCTGCGCTTCTACAGTCAACATCCTCGAATAACAACATACGATGAAGAAAATGCCTCACCCTTTCACGAATTTCCCCCAAATCAGCGACAACGTCATTGCTATAACTAAATATTTCCATGAATCCAGGTATTGTTGAAACGCATTTTCTCGCCTCCTTGTCAGTCATATGCCCGGCTACTTTGTTCCACAAGTGCTTCATGCATTTCTCCACGATACTGCATATTTCGTCAATTTCATCCTTCTTATCACACCGCCACACAAAATAGTGCAATGCATGTCCAATGCAGTCAGCAATACGATTAGCGGAACTTATCTCAATCGACTTTACATGCTGGACGATGATGTCGGCAACTGGCTCTAGAATTTCGATCACATCGTAAAAGGAAGGAAACACTTCTGTGTACAAAAACTCACTACTAAGAACTTCTACTAGAACTTCCAACATGTGTTCTATTCCTGACGATGTAAGTGAATCTGAGGCCAGTTGGAAGGTGACACCGTATTTAAGGAATTGAAAATCGTCTGTCAACTGCCTGTCAAACACCCGCGGCCAAAGGTACTTTCCCTTGATCTCTTTTGGTAGAATTCGATCCAAGACAAGGAGAGCCTCTATAACCTGTAATATGGGCTGATGTTTTATCTCTCGCAAATCACCCAGGTTTCTACACTCACAGCGATCACCATATGTTCTCTCAGGAGATGAACGTTTGTGGACAATATCATCAGGATTTTCATAACGAAGTACCATAGCCTTCTGAAACCATTCAAAGGCTTCGAAATGCTTGTCGTTAATTGACATGGTGCTAGCGAGTAGTTCAAATGCATCTATCTTGTCTACCTTTGAAATATTTGAATAGTAAACCAGAAGGTCTTCAACAATGGCTTTCATGCCATGCAGAGCGGCACACAGCAATGGCGATAAACCAAGCGCATTGCACTTTTGAACAGCACCGTGTTTCCATAACAATTTCACAATCCGTTGCCTTGCCTTGACTCTCAATTCTGTATTTTCATAGAATTGTGAATAATGATTTCGGGGTTCTTCGCTGCCGTCTTCTGCGTTTAAACAATGTGCACCGCAGACAAGGTGAAGGGCTGTATTATTACCCTTCGCACAAGCTAGATTGGGATCAGCTCTCCTGTCAAGCAATACCTCGGCAATTTCCTCGTTCAGGTCACGGCAGGCGAGCATTAATGGTGTTCGTCCTTTGCAATCAGGACCATCAATAACAAATCCCTCACCAGCTTGATCAATGTAGGCAATCAGCTCGCCAGCCCTCCTTATATTACCACTATCGATCAAAGACGCTAAGTTCGCTAACCCGTCAGCCATATTTACATGCCTGATATGCTGGTGTCTACTCTTCTGTAAGGGTTTGTCTGATCTCCATGCAAGTTCACTGATTCACGAAACCGGCCTTGAATGTTGTGCTTGACTGACTCTGTAGACTACAGCATGCAGCGTATACAAACTTACTAACAGCATGAACTACTTGAACGGTCCATGCATAATCACAATAAATCAATACAGGACATATTGTTGTGTAGCTTTCTATGGGTACAGACAGCTATTCTGATTACAAAATAAATAAGTATTCGCCATTCTTGTTCACGCTCAAGTACACATATTCGAGTCAATTCAAAATTCCAGCGTGGAAGTATATACTCCAGTATATGTTTCAAATTATTTGCTTCTTGAGGATCTTCTCCCAATCATGTCACTGTTGCAATATGTAGATTGAATCAACCCTTTCAGTACCACATCCATAATATCACATACAAAGTCTATATGGACTTTGTTTATTTGCCGTGATGGTTGGGGGCCGAGCTATACACAACTTCGCAATCCACGGGTACCGTGCGCTCAAGGCTACAATTGTCAAAGTGTAGTCTGACTGCCAGACCATTATTCTGATACTCAACAGGCAAACTTGTCTTCAGCATCCGCTTCGCGGATGGCCCCTGCTTCGAAGGGGAGGTCTGAAATTCAGACTAGCCAAAGTGACATCCCCTAACCACAGTTACTTTTAGGACATTATCACTCCTATAACAAAGCAAAGGTCTTCATCGTCATACTTCGCTAATGTTTACCGTATATTAGTATAAGCAAGAACGATTCTGTACAAGTTGTTTCACCCCCTCCCTCCGTCCCCACCGAGCACTGTATACACCACTCATTTCCTGGTCTGCGTGAAAAACACATTTTTTGTCATAACTTCATCATTTTAAGGTCTTTTTACATGCCTTTGGTGTCTTAACCTATGTTTTAGGGGTCATACAATCTATTTATGAACACAGGAAGAACCACAGATAAGTGGAGGTTGACTACGTGAAATCTTTGACCAAATTTGCCCCATTTTTCCTCCCGAAATTAGCATATTTGACCCGGGGTAGGCTGTAAATCGATAATGCTTCAAAACCAACATTGACATATTTCAGTGGAAGCAGCTCATTGTCCTGATCAATATGATACCATTTTAAAGAAAATCGGCAAAAAAAAACGCGAAATTGCTGGCCAAAAACTTGATTTTGAGGGACATGGGGAAAAAATGCTGAGTCAGCGTTGGACAAATTTGGGAAAAGACAAAACTTTTGACTTAAAACGGCCAATTATACAATTCTGGTGTCTATTTTTTATGTATTTTTTCAGCTTGATAGATCAATTGGCACAGACAATTGCTCCGAGTATTGAAGAAGTAAAAAAAAAAATCGAAGTAAAATGGATAACTATACATACACTGTACATATGCATGTACTAGATATTGGTTAAAATTCTAAAGTTTATGCATGTACATGAAAATTTAACATCATGAAACCACTTTTGCTGCTTGCAGCATTAGTAATACTTGCATCCTTGCTAAAAGTAAACCCATCATTGTCATGAATCTATAGACTTATACTTCGACAAACAAGCATTGCGATTATGTGTAAATCTCGCGTAGGCCTACATGTATACTTAACATAGTGCTTAGAGGTGTGGGTGATAAACGTAATTGATAATATTTAGGACTATTAACTTGGAAACTTTATGGCAACGTTTGCAGGCAAATAGCCTAAGTAAAATGACTGAAACAGTGTTCCAACGAAATATAATGATTGTCAAGAACATTTCATTATATGTATTAGATAAGATCCCGAGATAACATTATTTGACACAATACGGTCAACGCATAGTGTCTGAATGTGCAACAGCGTTGGATACTGTCACCCATTTTCAGTACTTGAATACTCTAAGGAGGTTTTGACACTGCCAATGGATTTATTAGGCTGAAAAACATATATATAAACACCAGAATTGTATAACTAGCCCTTTTACGTAAAATGTTGCGTCTTTTCGACCGATTTTCTTTAAAATGGTGTCATATTGGTAAGGACAATGAGCTGCTTCCACTAAAATATGTCAATGTTTGTTTTGAAGCGTTATAGATTTCTAGCACACCCCGAGTCAAATATGTTAATTTCGGGAGGCAAAATGAGGCAAATTTGGTGAAAATGGAATTAAGTCAACCTCCACTTATCTGTGGTTCTTCCTGTATGCATAAATAGATTGTATCATGACCCCTAAAACATAGGTTAAGACAGCATACAAAAAGACCTTAAAATGATGCATTTTTTTTCAAAAATGTGATTTTCAGGAAAATGGGCGACCATTTTGGATTTTTGCCCTGCACACTTTTTT
>JZLH01S0039034.1:49783-60886 GCA_001188425.1 Eucidaris tribuloides
ATTATAGATATTTCACAACGTATCCTAGACACCAGGCCACAGTTTCAATTAATGTATTTTGACGATACAAACAATTAGTATTGTCGAATGGGAGACCTGAGCAATACACAATAATGATTCGCATTCCACGGGGTACCGTTGTGGCGCGGTTTTAAGGGTACATGTTGCATAGGGTTATCGACGGCCACGACATAGCGGAATCAGACAGCCAAACTGCTCTATGCATTGTCCGGGCGGCGGATTAATCCTCGCGGAGGGCCCGCTGCGCAGGAGCGGGAAAAATTCAGACAGCAGAGGCCAGCGGCAGAACTCACGTAGGGATGGTAGACACTCACGCCGGGGAAGACAATCGAAACAAAGTCTCACGGCAGAGCGTTGCGGTAAGGGTGAGCGGAGAGTAGTAATGAGCCATTGGCGGAAGAGGAGTCATAGGGGGACGGGAGGGCGAGTGAAATTCAATAGAACAAAGGCAGGAAGGAATAGAAAGAAGAAAAGCGCGCGCAAGTGGCGCACGAAACCGCGGCGCAAGAACGATGCTTGACAAGTGTCAGGCCCGCCGTCCCGTTCGGCCGACGCGCCGCGGCGGGCGGCGGCGCCGGCGCGGCGCCGGGGGGGGGGAGGGAGAGAGGGAGCAGACTGCGAGTTGGTGCCGGCTGGGCGGAAAAAGTGGGGGACAATACGTTTACAATAGATCTTGTCTGATCTGTGTCAAGTGAGCCTACGGCGAATCAGGCGTTAATTGGCAAAAAATGCCCAAAGACTCTGCTTCCCACAATTGCTGTATCGAGGACCATAACTTCCATTACTCATACATAAGCTACTGCGCTACTAGTTAAAACACATGGGCTGCCGTTTACAATCGTTTCGGAGAGTACGTTGCATACAAAGCAGGCCAAAAAACTAGTCCAATAGAATCATAATTATTTTGTGAACCGGGTTATACTGGAACCACAGATAAGCACGGGCTTTAAAACGCGTGGTGTAATCGAAAAAGGGCGCCTCCGCGGAAGAGTGGTCAAAAATTCTATGTGGGGACAGCATGATGGTTGAATGTCAGGCCTAGAAATTGTTTTATCACACGCGTTCAAAAAGAACGTATAAATTCTATAAGAAATATGTGTACCCAGCCTCGTCCCAGCCCGAAATTAGTAACCACAAGCCCCAGGTCCGAGGCGATGTCGCAGCCGACGCGTGCCACAACCTATACGCTTTCAACAAAGGCGGCGTTGGTCCCACGGTGTGCGGGCTCAGCCGGCTCAACACACTAAATATGTACAATTTTCAGTGAAAAACGTGTGCAATGATTCTACCAAGGAAAAGATAAAGCAATGCCCGATTAACGTATTCGGGTTAATTAGTGCACGCTTATGTCTATTTGTTAATAATATTCTGCACCGAAAATCTCAACCTTCAGGTAATGAGTTGCTTTTCGGAAGTTATGAATAATAAACAGGCCAATCCAGACGAAAACGCATGATCGCAAATTAAAATTTTTTATTGATTTGTTATGTGTATGCAATAAAAACATGTTCTTGTCGTTACTTAACAATTGGTTCTAAACCAATTAGGCTGTAAGTGCCTAGAATACAAAATGAAGATCTTAATACAATTTGAAAACTATTCAGTTTTATATTTTACAAATTAAATTTGTGCGGCAAAGGTATGTGACATACGTTACGGGGGTGATTTTATAGGTTGCTCATGTGGTTCGAAAATTCCTTGGTTGTTAGATTTTGTTCATTTTCGCAGGTCCTAAAAACTTGAAAATATCTCGTATACTGTGCCTGTTAACTTTAGTTATGCCCTGGTATGCCAATAACGAGTAAAAGCTGTCATACACAACTGGTTTGCAGACGGGTATGGTTAAGGAATGAAACATACGTTACCCCGTTATCGTAAGTTAGAATAAAATGTTACAAGCGAGCTTACCAAAACAGAGAATTTGATACCGCGCTGACGATCTGTTCTGAAGTTTTTATTTCGTGAGTCATTTGTAATGTTTGAGACGAATCACATCGAAGTCATGTACCTCGTTAGAGCCGGAAACATAGTTCCGCTGAATTAATTTAATATAATTATAACGTTGCAATACATCATCGCTAACATGTGCTATCTAGCGCCTATCTTCGCGTCATTAGTGCTTAGAACAGGTCAAAAGCGACAGAGATGCGCGAATTGGGCAATGCATGACAAGTCGTGAAAGAGTGCAGGCGAGTCTTTCTAAGATCTGAGGGTAAGTATGTATGTATTCAATCTCAATTGTTTTAGCATTTAGAACATTCAACACTCGCTCGACTACATCAATTTTGATAATAAGCAAATACTTCGATGTTTGTGTTTATCGGAAGAATGGAAAGTTTAGCATCTTCCGCTTAGATTTAAATGGCACTGTAGGGTATAAACACATGGTCAACTACCGAAGCGTAGGTTTTCACTTCATGTACGTAGGTTTTCAATTTTATATTGATTTATAGACGTAGTACTTAGCGCCAAATAGCTTTATCCTGAATATGAACTATACACATATAAACAGAATTGAAGTAAGTATACAATTTAGCTTGTAACTGAGCATTCTTTTGGGGGTTAAATAAATCATGTTGAGCCTGAATACAGTGCTAAGTAGGTTTCGAATGAACTCAAATCAATCCTAAAATTTGTATGTTAAAGATTATATTAATGATCGCGAATTATGTTTTCATTTCAATTATCTATACTATTTACTTTCAGAGGTTATAGCAATTGTAATCCTGTTAAAATTAATTATGTTTTCGATCCCTGAATAGAGGTAACCGTAGGTTAGCGTATTTGAGAGTGTTTATATTACATTGAAGATATGTGATTGTTATGATTTCAATGACACGAGAATTGTATGTTTTAATCCTTAGATTCCAAAAAGGTCAAAATGGGGACAATCAAGGAGCGGAGATTCAGGCGAATTCCGGAGACGAAAAGGGAAAAGATGTGAAGATAGAAGTGCAACGATTCCAGCGTCCACTCTGACGCCCAAAGTTTGAAGCCAGTCGGAAGACTGCGGTCGCGGCTCATGTACGATGAAGGATGGTATGGTGGGATCAGTTCTTGAAGCAGAGTGACGAAGATGTTCACATAAGTGTTTGGCAAGGGAACGAGAAAGGTGAAAAGAAATACACGTTCACATGGCAGTTCGCAGAAGAAAAACTATGGGTGTCACGTGACGCAGCGTACTTGTCAGCAATGAAGCTCCAGGCGTCATAAAGACTGTTTTTGTATTTCCCTGGAGGCAAGCCACTGATTGAAAGGAGCCACATGAATTTCGGAAGCAAAGAGTTTTGAGCAACTAGCTATGTATTGAACTTTTCTTCTAACAGGAAAACAACTTGGACTGAAATGGCTGCGTTGTAGTGACTGTAATTAATTTGCTCTTTTGTAGCATTTGTTTTAGCGTTTTTGCAATGAAATAATGGACTGTGTGCATATTATATTTTCCACAAGTGTAACATGCAAAATTAGCATTTTGCCTTTTTTCAGAACGAAAAAAATGCTTCAAAGTGACGACTAGGTATTAGCGTATATTGAACTGCATGTGTTTATCTCATGGGGGGAGCGTCCTGAAACCTCTTTTGAAAATTCTTTTCATGTTGGGGGACCCTACTTGTTCCATCCAGGATGCCTACCTAATGAATATATTTTTTATCTTTCTTGCGAGATTACGCCCAGTGTGGTTGCATTGTTGGCATCATTGAACAGTGTGTCATACAATATTTTACTCTCAACCCAAAAGTGATCAGATGCTGTATTTAGCACAAAAGGGTCTTAGCAATAATAGAAAGTTCCTTTTGAGCAGAAAAATAAACGAACTTTGTGATTTACAGTTGTTCTTTTACACACGATGTAAATACTACGTAAAAGAAATTGTCATTAACTTGAACTTGGCTTTTAAAGGACACAATTGTGGTTTGCGAATTTGTCCGTTTAAGCCTTTCATGTCTATATCTGAAATGCTTGCGAAGTATACGCAGGTATGGGGCCTTTGTGTTTTATAATTATTGCATTTTATAAGGGGGGGTGTCATGGCATTACTTTTACTTTCAACCAAAAGTCGTGAGAATGTGTATTTTACGTATGTAATCTTCGATATGCTTCATTTTCGACAACCATACGTTACCAGGTGCATATGGGTTTGAATTACTCGAGACTTAACCGATATCTTTCATAAATGATTGATGTTTCGTGTTATTTTTTGTTCATCCTTCGATAATTCACATTCTTGTATGTTGTGACATTTTATGCAAACGCATAGCCATTAAATTTTTGTTGAGAAGCGTACACATTTCCTTGGTAATTTGTTTTAATGAGAGCTGGGGACTTCATGGGTACGTATTAGTGATTCTCATAAATTGAACAGCCGCGCTGACTTCCTTACATTTTCACGTATTAAGCAGATATAATATGTATACTTTTATATAGACGCATGTCTTGGCAATTGTTGGTATTCTTGATATTTAGAAAGCTCTCAAATCACTCTTTTTTTAGTGAGTTAATATTTGTAACATAGCGTGACTGCAATATGCGTAAATACGTGACAAGGGTTTGAAGGCAGTCGCGTATATCATTGTCATTGATGATAGAGATTGTTTTTAAGAATATATGTTTGAACAAATGCCAACTTAATAACTTTTGTAGTTATGATGAAAGTTATATGTGATAGACAATGAAATAATATAAAGAACAATCTAACTTGCATAGTTTACAGCCTGGATCCACAATTATCAATACGATTATTCATTCACGGTAGCGAGTAACTCTCAAATGAATAGAAGTATGTCATGATACTTTGAAATAAGAATGGTCAGATCTTTGAAGTATACGTATGGTAGGATATTTGCATTGTCCATTTGCTTCAAGAATGAATATGGTGATGAAAAATAAGCAGAGTACGTAGTTACAGAGGTAAAATTCCAATGTAACTTCAACTTTCAGGAATAAAAGTTCGCAAGGCATTTGTTTGCCCATAATTGTTTGAGGTAAATTCATGTCACTTCTTTCATTTTTTTTTTGTTGCTCAATGATTTTTAGAAAACTTTATTTTTTCAAAATTCCGAAACCTGAATTGTACATTTTTAGTGGTTTTTGGCAGCCAAATCACAAAGCGAGTTATAGTATTAGTCTAATGCTACAAGTAATGCTGAAACGTAACATGAAAATGTGCAATTTATCTATAAGTAGAACGAAAATTATTTAATATTGATTTAACTCTTGCTTTTAGGAATTATAAAATTAATATCCAGTGGATTTGCATTTAATGTGCACGCTCATTGACATATCGTTATATGGTAGCATAAATAGCTTTGGTATTCGGGACAGACCAACACTTTATGTGTGGGTCAAAAATTCAACCTTGTCAAAGTTGAACCGCCGATAGTGTAAAGATTGCTACGCAGCAGGTTCAATGAACCCCACACGTAAGAGTTCACGGCCAAAATTGAAGCTAAATTGAACCCCGACCGATTTCTATTAGTGTGTATCTGATAAGTAAGGGTCAGAAATTGTATTTTTGGATCAAGAGAAAACTTAACGAAGGATGAAAGGAAATATGAAAAACAGATTCTAGAATACATATCCTTCTTCAACTTAGCTCTGACTTGTGTGGGATAGTTTCCTAATCCCTGATCGATGTTCCTGCTGAGTTCACTTTGTGCTCCAATGATATTTGCAATGTCCTGTGTATCATGGAGTTACCGTGTCAGCCCTAGTGCACCTGAGTGGCCCCTATTGACACTGAGGGCAGCTGCAGTAAGTTGACATCCTTTCATAAATGTTGCCTGGCCCCACGCCTCCCATTCCTCGGACACCGCCATCACTGTGATTGAAGTGCTAAGTGCACAGCAGCACTTCTGAGGCACTGTACACCACATGCGATGCAGCTATATGTACGCTTTTGATTTTTTGGCAATATCACAGTAGCATTGAGAAATGTAGGCCTAAAAGTATTCTTAATTTGTTTTCAGGTTTGACAATACTACTTTAATAATGGGATTTTGGATGTACTGTCAGCCTTGAACACGGGAGTAGGTCTTAGAATTTTCAATAATAAGACGGGGACTTTTCAGTCGCCTGACTATTCGATGTGATTTGGTTTTTCTAGACGATCAGGGGGCTGGAAACAGGCTTTTTTCTGTTTTTAACTTATCTGTATGACTATTGTACTAATTAGAAGACCTTTATAACAAACTGTGATGTCTTGAAATTTTAGATTTGAAATGACTAATTACCATTTCATTCTGAAATCGTATCATAGCGGGATCCGTGGTTGGTGTGCGGTGGCCTAAAGTAGAGGTAGCAGGCGATTGTCTGATTCTGAGAATAAGGCTCAGGGGCGAGTTTTAATAGGCCTAGGTGTACAACAGTAAGTCTATGGGAGGAAATGCGCAAGGTGAATCTGGTAAACTTAATTACGATTTTGCAACTATTTAAAGGCACTTAAATAATATTTTTTGAAAAAAAGCAATTTTCAAGGGCTTAATTTTTGCACACCTATCATAGACACTCGTTAGCATGGTGAAATCATGTGGCTCACATTTGTTTAACTGTGGTAAGATTATCTAGCAATACCTTTAATTGGATTATAAGGATTTGTCTGGAATTGGCTTGTGGCATACATAATTGCCCTGTGAAGGAGAAAGAAGCAATTCATTTACTCACACATTATTTAAATTCATTCAAATGCTGACATTGCATTAATATTGAATCAATTGAAAGCTAACACATATTTGAATGTTACATAGGCATGTGTGTCAGGAAATGGTTGAACGCATGAAATTTTCATCAGCAAAACCCCTTAAACAATAGTTGTACATGTAATGTTCTGGTAGGCTCTACTTGAATTCTACTAAAATGTACGGCAATTACTTGAGTTTAACAGTACAGTGTCTGATCGTTTTTTTTGTTTTTTTTACGTAGATCGCGTAAGTAGAGGTAGGCCCAGTCATTGATTATCGGGAATGACTTCGGGTAAACTGTAAATTCGGATACCAAAACCAAACATGGACAATCATGGGGAAGCAGCTCATTGCCGAATCAATTATTGAAAAAAAAGGAAAACGGAGGAAAACGGAAATCTGGGCAAAACTGATGAGACATTGGAAAAGCATTCAGCGTGGACAAATTTAGAAGGACAGACCTTGCTAACGTGGAAAAGGCAATTAGGTGTATGAGCAAGCTGAAAGTATGACAGTCAATGGCCGGTATATGAAGAAGTTAAATAAAAAAGAAGCAAAAATTTAGAATTTTTAACAGTGGACTTAATTGTACATACACGCATATTTTAGTATCTGTGTACTTAGATGATGGTTGAAAATTCAAGATGCATGTACATTGAAAAGTTAACATTCATGGAACCAATTTGCTGCTTGCACAGGAGTGAAATACGGCAAGCAATTTGCTAAAGAGTTCAACCATCAGCATTGAAATCTTTAAGGTATTAGACTTTTAGACTTTCAACAAACAAGCATTGCCATTTATTGTTGAATCCGCCGAGCCTACATGTTTATACTTTTTAACATAGTGGCTCTACGCGGCGGGGCGGACCTTAAACGTATTGATTTAATATTAGGACTATAACTTTGGAAAGATTGTATGGCTAACGTTTGTTTGCAGGCAATTACCTCAGTAATAATGACTGAAAACAGGGTCCAACGAATAGAATGATTTGTTCAGACAGTTTCATTAATATGTATTTAGATATAGATCCGCGAATAAAATTATTTACACAATTACGGTCAACGCATATGTCGAATTGCAACACCGTTGAACTGTCACATTTCCAGTACTTGAATACCTAAGGAGGTTGAGCATGCCAATGGATTTTATTAGGCTGAAAAACATATAATAACACAGCAATTCGGCTAATAACACGCCCTTCTTACGCTAATGTGCGCTCTTTCGACCGATTTGTCTTTAAAATGTTCATACTTGGTAGGACAATGACTGCTTCCCTAAAATATGTTCAATGTTTTGTTGCAACGTATATAAGATTTCTAGCACACCCGAGCAAATATGTATAGTTTCGGGGCAAAAGAGGCAAAATTTGGTGAAATGGAATTAAGTCAACTACACTTATGCTTGGTCTGCCTGTATGCAAATAGATGTATCATGAACCCCTAAAACATAGGTTAAGACAGCCATACAAAAGACCTTAAATGATAGCATTTTTTCAAAAACTGATTTTCAGGAAAAATCGGGCACCATCATTGGATTTTGCCCCTCACACTTTTTTCTTGGACCCGAGACCAAAAATATTATCATTTCATGTTGATTTAGAGTAAATGGAACCTTAAAAAAACTGTGAACAAAGTGAAACCAAAAATCACCCATTTATAGCCCACTCCTACTACAAGGAACAGCAAGACAACATTTCTCTTAATAACATTCACATAATTTGATGAAGGACACCGACCAGCATTTTCGCAATGAATAATCTACAAGGTTTACATTAAGGCGAGACTGTTCTAACTTTTCTCCACGTTGCTTTGTTTGATTAGTTGGTTACCTCCGATCGATCAGCTGGATATTTTCCCATACAGGTGACATCGTTGATTTCTGACTTCCCAATGACAAAAAACACATGAAGCTGCATGTGAGGATTCTTTAATAAAATGTTATTACTTCATTATTAAAATTGTATTACAACATGTCAACTTTCATGACGAACTGTTCAAAGACACTGTACTGTAAACTCAAGTAATGGTACATTTTAGAATCAAGTAGAGCCTACATGAACATGTACATGTACAATATTGTTTAAGGTTTCTGCTGTGAAAATTTCATGGTCAACCATTTCCTGACACACATGCCTGATGTAACATTCAAATATGTTGTGTAGCTTTCAATTGATTCAATATCTATCAATGTCATGCATTTGAATGAATTTAAAAATTGTGTGTAAATTAATGCTTCTTTCTCCTCACAGGCAATTATGTAGGCCTACAACCAATTCCAGACAAATCCTTATAACCAATTTAAAGGTATTGGCTAATATTTACCACAGTTAACAAAATGTGAGCCACATGATTTCACATGCTAACAGTGTCTATGATGAGGTCTAAAAATGAAGCCCTGAAAAATTGCTTTTCAAAATGATTATTTAGTGCTTTAAAATAGTGAAAATCGTAAGTTTACCAGATTCACTTGCCCATTTCCTCCCATAGACTTACTGTGTGTACACCTAGGCTATTAAAACTCGCCCTGAGTTATTCTCAGAATCAACAGTTCGCCTGTACTGTACTTTAGGGCCACCGCACACAACACGATCCGGCTATGATACGATTTCAGAAGAAAATGGAATAGCATTTCAAATCTAAATATTTCAAGACATCACAGTTTGTTTATAAAGGTTCTAATTAGTGACAATAGTCATACAGATAGTTAAAAACAAAAAAGTCCT
Organism: Eucidaris tribuloides; assembly: GCA_001188425.1. NCBI lineage: Eukaryota > Metazoa > Echinodermata > Echinoidea > Cidaroida > Cidaridae > Eucidaris > Eucidaris tribuloides. Next base: position 59,205 of record JZLH01S0039034.1, read on the forward strand.
GTTTCGAGCCCCCTAGTCGGTAGAAAAGCCAAATCCACATCGAATAGTAGGGACTTGAAAGAAGTCCCGTCTATGATTTGAAAATTTCTAAGACCTTACTCCGTGTTCAAGGCTGACAGTACACCAAAATCCCATTTTAAGTATTATTGTTCAGAACCTGAAACAAATAAGAATATGTTAGGCCTACATGTAAATGCTACTGTGATTTATTGCCAAAATCGAAACGTACATATAGCTGATCGTGTGGTGTACAGTGGCCCTCAGAAGTGCTGCTGTGCACTTGTAGCATTCATATTCACAGTTGATGGGGTGGATGGGGAGGGCGTGGGGCCAGGCAGAATTTATGAAAGGATGTTCAACTTACTGAGTGCCCTCAGTGTGCAATGAGGGCACTCAGTGGGCACTGAGGGCTGACACTGGACTCCATGATACACAGGACATTGCAAATATCATGGAGCACAAAGTGAACTCGAGGAACATCATTCATGGATGTCAGGAATACTACCCGACACAAGTCAAGTAAGTTAAGAAGGATATGCATTCTAGAATCTTGTTTCTTCATACTTCCTTTTCATCCTGTAAGTTTTTCTTGATCAAAAATACGAATTTCTGACCCTTCTTATCAGATTACACACTAAGAAATCGGGGTTCAATTTAAGGTTCAATTTTGGCCCGTGAACTCTTACGTGGATTGGGGTTCAATATTGAACCTCTGGGGGTGCAATTTACACTAATTGGGGTTCAACTTTGGACAAGGTTGATTTTTTGAACCCCACAAATAGAAGTGTTAGTCTGTCCCGAATACCAAAGTATTGTTATTGGCTTACCTATAACGAATTGTCATGACGTATCATTAATTATTGCAAATCATGGATATTAATTTTAATCTAAAAGCAAAGTTAAATCAATATTAAATAATTTTTCGTTCTACTTATATGATAAATTGCACTATTTGTTCATGTACGTTTCATGCATTTACTTGAGCATAGACTAATACTGATAACTCGCTTTGTGATTGGCTGCTCAAAACCGACAAAACAGTACAATTCAAGGTTTCCGTCGAATTTTGAAAGAAAATAAAATTCTTCTACAAATCATTCGACACAAAAACAATGAAAGAAAGGACAATGATTTCTAACTCAAACAATTATGGGCAACAAATGTGCGGAATTATTCCGAAAGTTGAATTAAACATGGGAATTTTACCCTGTAACTACGTTACTGTGTTATTTTTCATTGACCCATCATCATTCTTGAGAGATGGCAAATGCAAATAACCTAATCCATTATCGGATACTTCAAAGGATCTGACATATCTTATTATCAAAGTTCCTGGACCTATACTTCTATTCATTTGAGTGAGTTACTGCACCCGTGAATTAATGATTGATCAATCTGTGGATCCAGGCTTAAACTAGCAATAGATTGTTCTTCTATAATAATTCTCATTCTATCGACATATAACTTCACATAACTACCAAAGTATTATTGGATTTTGTCCAATCAAAACATATATCTAAAAACAATCTATATCATCAATATACAAATGAAGTACGACTGTTCAATACTTGGGTCACTGTATTACGCTTGAGTCACGTTTGTTACAAATAGATTAATCACTAAAAAGAAGAGTGATTTTGATGAGCTTTCTAATAGTCAACAATAACAACAATTGCAAGACT
>JZLH01S0039036.1:2161-12161 GCA_001188425.1 Eucidaris tribuloides
AATCTTCGGAATAAAAGCCTGCGGGATAACACTTCACGTCACAAGAATAAGAAGACCAAGAATAATATTCGCAATGTTCATAAGCTGCTCCCAACGAGTACATGATGACTAGACATAGGGCTGCCACGGCACTTGCCACGGACATCACAATGTAACCATGTGCCTGCATCATAAAATAAAAAACATTGAATAATTTAAAACGCAGAATTTATCAATTTTCCCAAATGATGCCCTAAACATAGAATTTTATTGGTATTTGAATTTGCCTGTGGTCGTGTGATTGACCAAGGGGGCGTTAACGCAACATGCATGGTTGATTTCAGATCAGTATAGGCATTCATTCATATTCATGTAATGAACAAAAATGTTCCATATCTTTGTGCTATATAGTCCTGTTCAGAGAAAAATGATGCTTGTGAAGGTTACAGGGCAGTGACATGATTGGGAGAAATAAAACAAAAATGCCTCTCGAACCAAACTGGTTGAAAGATATACCAGTCTGTACACTTAGCTGGAGGGGATCTCCTGGCTGGAAGGATTTGTCTTGAATGTGTTTACGTAAGGAGATTCAAGCATGAACACTAACCAGCACCTTATTTCTCTCGTGCTCCGGAGATAAATTAATCCCATAGACAGCTACACAACAGATTTTTCTGTCACAAGGCATACTGATGGAAGTTATTTTAGAACGAGTCAAATTTCGACGACAAAGCTTTCACAGTAGAACCCTTGCATAATTTGCTTGATTCTAGTCTAGAATAGTGCAGGACTACCCCAATCATGTCGTTTAAGGGAAATAAACATGATGCCGTCATAATGCAGATGAAACAGAAATTAACAGTTTCTTACGACCAACTGAATGAATTTACAACAGCCTACTGTAAACCTAAAGACGTGCTCTTAGTATGTGGGGACTTCAATGCAAAAGTAGGAGACTAACCATATCAGAAGATTGTTGGCCCATTTTGGGGTGGGGCAATAAAATGGTAGAGGAGATAAATTTATAAATTTATTCATTTATTCAAATGTGATGATGTACTTGAAATTAATATGTTAACACCTTTCTGGTGTGCGTATTTGTTTTTTGTATTATGCTCCATTTGATGCCGGGATTTATGTTATTCTTTTTTAGTCCCCAGATGTACTTTGACAGTTCTGTTTCAATTTCCTACCTCTGGTTGCGGAATGAATTTTGTGGTCGCAGTACCTGTCCTTGAAAGGTCACAGGCTATGTACGTTACCGAAATATATGTTTTCTGCGGAGCATCATACAAAATCAAATATACACAAGATGAAAAGTGGCACATTTATCCAATCATGAGAATGACTTTCAATAGTAACAAACAAGAGCGAAGATTTCATGTGATGAGTGTGAGGGACGAAAACACCAAACTGCCAAAGGCGAAATAATAGCACCCTCACGCGGGGAAAAAAACGCCCCGAGAACACTTAAATATTGTTAAAAAGGGAAAATTGTGACTTTCAAATCCCCCTCACCTGCAATATAAAAGTTTAATAATATATTTTCATCATATTTACACTTTGAATAGGTTGTCGATTACAAAATATAACAAAAATGCTAACAAAATCGAAAACAATCTAATTTACTAAGTTTTAAAAATCGAGGGGGAGACACGTCCCCCAGTCCCCCCTATCGCCGCCCATAGTAACAAATAACCACCATTTTTAACACCTGATGCGAGATTATCTCCAGATGTCGCCACCACAACCCAAGACCACTAGATCGTCGCAGAATTCCATCATTCTGAACAGGATAATATCCCAAACATTATTCGCCTGAAGATTGCCAAGAGTGAAACCGCCGGTAGCGGGATAGGAAAAGATGTATGACAGTATCACGCTCTGTATTTTGTACCGAGTAATGTGAAATCGAGAATAAAGAAATGGTTTTCTTATTTTATTTTATATTACAGTAAATAAATATCATAATATCTATCAGAAAATATTAAATATTTCGCCATGGACATACCACATCACGTTTGCTCGTCACTCCAGACATAATTCCCAGAAAACCAGCCACACCAATGATCTGAAAAGTAAAACGAAAAAAAAAATACTGTATGAAGAGGCTACTTGGGTACTGACAGCAAACATTCATGAATATTACACTGTACTTGAGATCCAGCTTTTCAAAATATAGACTTTCTCAAAGTCCACGTCGCTGCAGCCGTCAGATGGTGGCATTTTTTTTTCAAAGTGCAGTGGATTTGGAGAATGAGAATCATTGAAAACGCTGACCGATTTATAGAAAGAAACCACCCACCCAACCAATAATTTATTGAAGTATATTAGACTTATTTCAGTAGTAAGAGTAGTCCCATGTAGTCCATGTGGCCGTATGTGTGTCCGTTCGTGTGTTGAATACATATACAAAGTGTTTATAAAAAAGCGTAACCCAACGGATGTATATTGCTATACGTCATCGCAAAGATAATTTATTATTCTTTTATTTGATACCATATTTGAAATAATTAAGCCTTGAGATATGGAATTACAAACATTTTAAATAGCAATGTCAAAACTGCTTTGTGCACAAGATGCATTACTTTTCATCAGCACGGTCACAGATGGTTAGCCACTCCTATTGTTACAAATCTGAATCTTGTGCGCAAAGCAGTTTTGATATTGCTCATTTAAAATGTTTGTGATTCTATAACTCCAGGCTTAATTATTACAAATATGGTATCAAATGATAGAATAATATACTATCTTTGCAATGACGTGTTGCAATAAACATTATTATGTTTATAAGATTATATATTCCAGGTGGGAGTTTGGTTCCGCTTTTTTATAACCACTCTGTATTTGTCATTTGATGCAATTTTCATCTGCACTTAAATTTCACACCAAGGATTTCTTACCCTGAGATAAGTTCTCTAAACATTATCTTAAAAGATTATCGCCTGTCATGAAGTACGATTGATATTATGTCACATGGTATTACAACAACAAAACTCATCACCACCATCACCACCACCAGCACCATCAGTATCTTCACCATTACCACCACCACCGCCACATGCACCATTCTCCTTGTCGTTACAATTGTCATCATCTTCATAACCATTATCATCATCGTCATCATCATCATCATCATCATCATCATCATCATCATCATCATCACCACGATCATCAGCGTCACCTCTAACACCATCATGTTCATGGTTATCATTACAATCACCACCACTATCATCATTTACGGTCCATATCGTACTTCTTCTCTTCTTCTCTTCTTCACCCCCCCCCGTCCTCCTCACCATCATCCTCCTCCTCCTCCTTATCATCATTATTATCATCATCATCATCATCATCATCATCATCATTATCATCATCATCATCATCATCATCATCATCATCATCATCATCATTATCATCATCATCATCATCATCATCATCATCATCATCATCATCGTCATCCTCCTCCTCCTCCTCCTCATCATCATCATCATCATCGTCCTCATCCTCATCCTCATCATCCTTGTCATCATCATCATCATCGTCATCATTCTTTATGTGAGCTTACCACCAGTCCAGTCCAGATTGGGGTAGCGAAGTAAGACCAAAAGGCTTGGATAGGAATGGCCACAATTCCAAGGATCACTAGCATGCCTCCCGCTATCATTTGCATGGTACCCGTTACCTGAAACAATATTTGGCATGTTTGGTACGTGTATACAGTGCGTCTCCAAAAAAAAATGGTCCAATCGGGGAAAATATTTAAGGTATGTAAATTTCTGAAAAGGTATGTGTATTTGGTATCATATTAAAAGCAGAATATTTTTCTTCTGATAAATTTAATCTTATATAATTTACTTTTATAAATCAAAGGTTTCGATTACAGTCATGCAAAATCACGTTTGTCCCACGTTTGTCTATTGGTCGTAGTGACAACTGAATGGGTGGTATTGTTGCTTACAGAACTCATAAAAACTGAATTACAAAAATCAGTAATAAAACAAATAACATGAAATTCATGATTTCAATTTTTTTTTTAATGACTATCTAGTAAATAAAAAAATGAATACAAATAACCCTTGCTCGGCATTAAAATGATACTGCACATGTTCATGTCTTCTGTTTACCAGACTGCATTCACACTGAAATCATGATGATCGGCACATCTCATTCATTTTAGGCATTTTATCAAAGTTACCCCCTTGTACTACAAATAATATGAAATCAGACATGTACAACCTGAAAAATCTGTTCGTTCAGCTAAATGGAACGATTACACAATACTTTTCAAACAATATGCAAAATCAGCATGTACATGTAGCACATACAGTATACTGGGACAAACGCGATTTTGCGTCATTGCCGAAAAATCAATTTATCCTAGACACAACCAAATGAAATGAAATAGATAATATTGGAATGCATGGTCTTCTAGCTTTATGAAAATGCCCAACATAACTATGATGTATGTGATTATCATATAATAACAAAAATAATTATTTTCACTTAATTGGACCATTTTCTTTTAATTGTAGACTGTAGTTTTACAGGAGTTAACGTGATTCGGTGATACATATATTACTTTGGCTTCCACAACATTTGTTTTCCATGTGGAAAGGAGTAAGGGCGGTGGCACAAGATATTTCCCGAATATCTTATCCTTGCTGAAATTATTCAGAATTTACATTTTTTGTAGCAAATTAATTTGAATGATTGATTACATCACATTTTACACTCATTTTCGAATCTTCTCAAAATAAACGAGTATACAAGAGCCAATGCATCTTTATTCCCAACTTCCTCGTACATGTGCTTAAAGCAGTGTTTTTCAACTCCAACAAAGTCAACGGCTTGTCACTAGGCAAGATGGCTTATTGAGATAATCCCAGTCTGCAACTACCTAAACGTGAAAAATTCTTTTAAAATCTAACAGCATCCTCTTCTTTGCTACATCCAAAATACGTACATTTGTTTGGTAAATATTGTTTCCTCTTTATCTTTCAATATAAACAATTCCAGTATAACGTTCTTGAGTAGTTAGGGCACAAAAGTGAAAAAAATGCCAAAATGGAGAATGTTAACATTTAAAAAGGAAGAAATGTTTGATTGGATATATTACTATTGACTAAATGATTGATTATGGAATTTAAAAACGCAATAAATTTTCCTGTTATATTACTCACTTTGTTATCAACCTATACTGCCCCCCCATGACAAAAGGGCATAACCGACATTTTTTAACTTAAAAATTGAGTTATATACTGTAGTGTAGGGGACTCAGTACATCATGTTAAACATGCAGAACAAAACCATATTAATTAGCAATGTCCCTTTGTTTCATATAATCCGCTTGTTAAAAGGACACTGTATAGGGCTTCACGTGTTGAACAAAATACATTTTGCTCAATATCTCCAAAACACCAAAATGTCAATTCCGCCCTTTTATCATAGGGGGGGGGGGCAGTACATTTAACCACGTAATGGCACACTGTGACACAGTCTGACTAGATTAACAATCAATTAATACATGATTAACCAGTGTAAATAACTATGTATCGTCGTAAACAAAAATCATACGTAGAAAATTAAAAACAGGCCATACCACTTCCGGTGAATATTTTTCGGATGAGTTTTGGGCCCATCGTGTTGATTAGGCCCAGTATAAATAACCACGTATCGTATACAAAAATAATATGTAGAAAAATTAAAAACAGGCCATACCACTTCGGTGAATTTTTTCGGATGAGTTTTGGACCCATTGTGTTGACTAGGCCCAGTAGCTACTACAGCGGAAGCTTCAGAAATCAGCTGTACAGACATTTTCAAACAGATGAAGGCTGTCCCGAATTAATAGTACGTAAAAATGGCCCACTACCGCCTGTTATTTACAAACGATGAAAACACAGAAATGTAGGAAAGGAAAATCGACCGTTGTGAGTACAGCTATTTCGATCTGTATACGTTACAACACAAATTGAGATCAGAATTAATGATTAAAGAGACTTGAACTTTGGACAAACGTATTTCGTTCACCTTATATTGTAGCGAAACCCGCCGCCCTACCTCTTTCACATGGGATGGAATTAAAATGAGAGTTTATGACGTCATTAGGCAAAAATTAACATAACTAGACAAGATTTTCATTGATTTTGTTTCAGAGGTTATCGCCAAAAGCTAACTACTGCTTAAAATGACAACCTCCCGGCTCCCTCAGTTTATATGATTTTCTTTTATTATTGCAAGGAAAAATTGATTGTATTCATTCATTTCTCGGATTATTAACACAGAACCAAATTTCAAATGCAAATTGAACATTGTTTATTTTTACCTGATAATACAGTCCTGGGCAAAAGTTTGGAATATGTTTATTTCTTTGCGTATAGCCCTGTTTTAAATAAACGAATAATGATCAATTACCCATGCAGAACATATCATTACTAAGTTCAAATGAGCTTGACTCAGGGGCGGCGCCAGGGTAAATTTTTTTTTGAGGGGCGGAAAAAATGGGGGAAAATGTTGCCTGCCAAACAGTTTTTTTTTTACTAGCCAAAATGCAAGCCAAACAGTGTCCGACAAGCGGGGGCAGGGGGCCGACGACGACAAAAAACATTTTTCCGGCCATTTTTTTTACTTGGAAAATCAACAATAGGAGAGCGATATTTTCGAAAAACAGTAAAATTCCCGCCATTTTAGTAATAAAATAGGGGGTGGCCGCCCACCTCCTGACCCCCCTGTGGCGCCGCCCCTCTCTATACTTCAGGAGAAGAAACCTTTTCCTGATATGATTGAAAACTGCATTTGGTAGAAAAATATATTCCAAACATTTGTCCATGACTGTATATTGTTTTTGTTCAGCGTTTGTGTGAAGATGTTATCGTTTGAATTATGCAGAAAATAAATCAAAATCAAAAGCCAAATAAACAATAGAGTTTGCTGCGATACAGTCACGGTAGAACTAGACGGATTTTGTAATTTCGTTAATCATGCGCTGATGTGCTCACTGATCACTTGAGAAAAAAAAGGAGTTACGCCCATTTGAAACAAATGAAATTCATCGATAATGCCACATTTGAAGTGAATCACTATTGAATTTGATCGGCAAGCAAATAACAGATAGGAAGTTAAAAACATAAAATTGGTGAACTTGTTGTCATTCCATGATTTGGAGATGACACAGTACATTTGCAAATTCACATTGCCTGCCATTGTATACAGGGTGGCCCAAAAATAATGCTACACTTACGATCGTTTATTTCTTCAACGTGATGAGCAAAATGTCGTAAGTTATTGTTTCATTTGTTAGAACATTGTGTTTCCGACAAAATGATACCACGATGATTGATTTTTAGTAAGGCGTTTGGATCCCAGGGCCATTTTTCTGAGGCAATGTCATCTCCGAAATTTGTTTCTTTCTCAACTCCGCGAACCTCGGAACACCAAAATATTCTCACGTTACGGCGTGCCATAGAATTATGCTAGAGACAGACCACTGGTATGCCTCGCTTTGATACGGCAGATAATGGTAAGGTATGGCATACATTGTCATTGCGGCTTGCTCATGCTATGGCACGTCGTTACTCGAGAATATTTCGGTGTTCTGGTGATCGCTGGAGTTGAATAAATAGCAAATTTAGGAAATTGCATTGCCTCAGCTCAGAAAAAATAGCCTATAATCCAACACCTTAATCAAAATCAATGATCATGGTATCATTTTTGTTGGAAAAAAAATGTTCTATCTCATGAAATAATCTCCAATGACATTTTGTGGAAGATGTTGAAGAAATCAACGATCGCAAGTGTAACATTCTTTCTGGGCCACCCTGTACATGAATAAGAAAGTAATTCGTACTTATCAATTAGATCCCTACTGATGGAAATGGGGAATCACTAATGGGTGGCGTATTTGATAAATAAAATCTATTAGTGGTTGAATTTGTTTAATTGTAAATAGAACATATAGCTCTCACTCTCTTTGTTCACTAAGTTTATATCAAGTACATGCCATATGATCGAGGTATGCAGGTTTCGCCACACTACTAATTGAACCAAATACGTGAGTAGGTCCAAAGTTCAAGTCTCACCAATTCCGATATCACATTTGTGACGCGAAGCACAGGTCGAAACATGCAGTTGCGTTCATAACGTTTGATTCTCTGTTCCTTCAATTGTGTATGTGTTTTATATCTTATAATTAAGGTGGTATTGGACTATTTACGGACTCTTCGGAAGGGCCTTGATTTTCTGAAAATGTCTGTACCACCGAGTTCTGAAACTTCTCTTGAGGGGACGACTGGGCTTATTCGAAACAACGGACCCAAAACTGACCTCAAAAAATGTACTCCAGTGGTACGACCTGATTCGTTTGTAATTTGTCGTTGTCTACGTTTGTGATTATTTGTTTAGTTGGTTACTTTGCTTGATTATTAGTAAAGGCAGACAGTAACCTAGTTTGCCATTAAGTATACATTTGTTATTACAAACTTAATGATATAAAATTATTCTATTTCTCTGTTCATTCGTTTAGTCATATCGTAATACATTATATGTATTTATTAACTTTAAACATTATAATCCGCCATTTCGTATTTTGTTTTGGTTTTGTTTATTTGTTTGGAAGTCTTGTCCTAACTGCAGAAACTGGACGCAAGAAATTCGAAAGGTTTTACTTTTTTATATTTTCTACAGTTCTGCAACAAGTAAAAATTTCATTATATGACGATTTTGATGAAACTGGTTATATACCTAGGTGTGTATTGTAAACAAATAGAGTACAGCAAGTGAATTAAAATACGTGAGTGCAAATGATACAAAGAAATACAGTACTGTACGAAACGAATGTATGACCACGCAAATCTGGCAAAATTAGTCAAAATTGGCAACATATTTTTGGTTCCCGCAGTGTTTCTTCCACTGTGAGCGATACCCCAGTTGGAATGGATATGTCTATAAATTACGAAATGTTATTTTAGATTGTAGGCTACTGATCAGCTTGTGAATCGAAATTGAACGGAAACCATCTTTGCATTATAAACTGTGGCGTATGCTTATGGCGTTTCCCTTTTCCATATTAATTGAAACGTTAATTCCTTGAAATGACGTATACATGTAAATTTTAATTCCTCATGATATCAAAAATTATAATAATGTAATCGTTTGTGTGTAACAAACTGGAATTTTGCTTTATATGTATATTTGATTTTTTGTTATGTATATATATATGGAATAAATAAATACTCAAATACTCAAATACTCAAATACTCAAATTGTCCCCCAACTTTTCGATATCTGACACTTTGAAGTTTGGACATTAAACATGTGTAAGAAAATTTCGTTAAGGTTTTGTAAAAAAAAAACGTTAGTGCCAACACACTGTTGAAAGTTCCACAATGTGAATATTGAAGAACATTGTATTCTCTTCTCTGCGCACACTATTTAAAATCTTAAAAAGTTCGCTATGAAGTTCTTATCCGTTTTATATGCCGGAAAAAAATATACATTTCGAATATTATTCGGACAAAGATACAAGTCCACATGGTTCTCTTGATTTAGTCATAATATAAGTAATGTGTGCCTTGCCATCACTGAGCACGAAAATTTTAGTTTTTAATAAGAACTGGATTCTCTTTTTTTACTATACACCGCGTGGATCCGCGTCAAACTGGATGCTTTTTTTTATCAAACCACTTCTAACATATCCCACTTGATCATCAAATAAAAACAAACTAACAGAGGATAAATAGAAATTACTTGGGTAAAAACTGAGAAATTGTAACCCACAATTTAGTAATTTTTTTCTTAAAAACCTTGTGTATCAATTTTTGTTTGGTGATCAAATGCAACAATGAAGCAAGCGTCTACAGTCAAAGACAAAATATGTTCGCGAAAGGTTCTCAATTTTGTCTCAATAACAGCACCAATTTCGGTGGTTATTCAAACCATTTTGACGTAGGGAAAGGTTCATATGGAGTACCATTTGTCCGAGAATGGTGGAATGACAAGAACCTTTTTGGGGAACAAAAGGCAG
>JZLH01S0039036.1:14661-17233 GCA_001188425.1 Eucidaris tribuloides
TATATTCCTTTGAAGCTGTCTCAGAAAGACGACACCACGCCGCGAAGAAGAAATCGCCTGCTATCTTCATAAGACAGTGGTAAGGAGGATACGCCATACATTTTAGACAAGATCTTTTCAAGTTATAATTTCTTATTCTTTCTGAATTCTAAAGGCGGTTTACTATTGTAAACATCCTAAAATTTACTGTCATGCAACTTTTCAGTACATTGGATACAAAAATGTGGAGACAAGACCATCATCTTTAATTAGTAGCCTTATTCTCCTTCATTCTTCTTCGCGGCTTAGTGTCTTCTTTCTGAGACAGCTTCAAAGGAATATATTGACATTTTTTTATTTGTAGGAGTCTTTCCAAACCATCAAAAGCGTTTGACGGCAAATGTGAAATCGTGTCACGATGCTAGTGTGAATTAACACCCCACCCCTATAGGGAGGCGAAAAATGTTAATTTTTTATGACCCAGCCCCTCTGTCGTGGGTGCGCCTGCATTTTGATAATCTCTCCGCCTTGGAAAAGAAAGGAGAAATTATATTCATTGATTTCTTGTCAAATAATTTGTTATTTTCCAATAATAAACCTCATTAGGACATCATTACAGAAAGACCCCTTCAACTCAAAATGCATGCGTTATAGTATATGTTGCAATACTTTTGAGTAGGGAGGGTAGATACATACATGCATACATACATACATACATACATACATACATACATACATACATACATACATAGATAGATAGATAGATAGATAGATAGATAGATAGATAGATAGATAGATAGATAGATAGATAGATAGATAGATAGGTAGATAGATATTGAAAATAAAAATATCGTATTTTTGTAGGGGAAAACCTTAAAAATAATTACGGTTATTTCAATGTTATTTTTATGGTTGACCCAAATTTTTAAGGTAAAAAAAAAACACTGGAAATAAGCGTTTTTCTGTGTAAGACGGGTAAAATTACGGTGAACCGTAAAAAAAAATGATGGTGGAATTAACCGTAAAAAAAAAAAAAATAAATAAATAGCGTTCCATTTTTTCTGGGCCACCCAGTATTGTGCAAAAGTAAATTTAAAAGTACGCGTCACGCACTTCAGCGATGATTATTGTGATCTCATTTGCACAGAGCAAAAATTGCTGTGTTAAATTAAACACCCAGGGTCTTGCAAGATACATGAAGTGGTGTTAATTTTTAACATACTTGGTGTTAGTCTTGATGTTTTTAACGTATACTTTTGTTGTTAATGATAACAAGAGTGTTGCAATTTAACATCTCGCGTTGTATCTAAATTGGGAAACACCGCGGGTTTAATTTAACACCAACGTTTTTTGTTTTGTATTAAAAGATTTCAGCCAACAGAATATAACTGTCCACTGAAAATGATATACATATCCTTTGCCGACACACTCCTTTGTCAATTAAACGGCCATAAATTAGTAAGGTTCTGTAACAACTCTCATACACAAGTTCTAGGACAAATATATAACTCTTTTTTTTGGGGGGGGGGTATTTCGTAGAAAATTGATATTTCATGCGTTTTGAATAATTAATTTGTTTATGATGCAGGGAATTATTTACATCATGATGTCCATAGCGTCTGCCTTGGCGGCCTTCAGTCTTATCTTCATGTACTCGTTTGCGGCAGCTTATGAAGGTTGCCACTGGTCATCTCGTTATTGTAGTGACTACTGTCACCCCGGAGGACCTGATAACAGTGATCCTTGCTCCTCTTCAGTAGTAAGCATACCTACTCATCATCGTTAGCATCTTCACCCTAACCCTCATCCTCTTCCTCCTCCTCATCCCCACAAGCATCATCTTTATTGTCATTATCGTCATCGTCGTCGTCGTCACCGTCAGCATCATCATCATCATCATCGTCGTCGTCGTCAAGTCTTCGTCCACTTCACCACAATCACCACCACTATCAATTTCATAATCATCATCATCGTCGTCATCATCATCATCGTCATCATCATCATCATCATCATCATCATCATCATCATCATCATCACCATCATCATCATTATCATCATGTCTTCGTCCTTTTCACCAAATTCATTACCACCATCATCTTCATTATCATCATCATCGTCATCGTCGTCATCATCATCACTCTTCCTCCTCTTCACCACAACCACCAGCACCTACACCTTCTAGACCGGCAGCCCAGAGGATTTTATTCAAACCATCAAGGTACCAAAATCTGACCACAGGAGCATGTGTAGAGTAACGAGCTATATACAGATATCCATTTCTGCCGGGGTCCATCCGTTGCGTTTGGCCCCTGGGGGACCTTAAAGGGGGCCAAAAATTGACTTTATTCAAACATTCTAGGTACCACTTGAAACCTTTACCACGATCTGGGGAATAGTCTCACAAATACAGAATGGCCCATGCAAGAAATTCTAACCGTTGCTAAATGCCCGCCAGAAGGCCACTAAATGTGGGCTTTTGGGCCCATATTATGCAATAAATTGACTTCATTCAAACATTCTAGGTACCACCTGAAACCTTTAACACGAGCTGCGGAATACTCCACCGAGTACAGAATGGCCCGTGAAAGAAAAT
>JZLH01S0039047.1:11505-24680 GCA_001188425.1 Eucidaris tribuloides
CCTAATTCGATAACAACAATTTTTATCTATTACCAGAGATCATTTTCATAGTAATGTAGGTCCTATACACATTTTAAACATCAAATCCTATTGGCGTAAGGTATTGATTTTCTTGCGCAAACACACAGACAACGCACCACACACCGCACACACACCACACACAACACACACACACACACACACACACACAACACACACACATCACACACAAACAAAAACACACAACATACACATACAAACATATGCACACACTACAGACGCCACACACACACACACACACACACACACACACACACACACACACACACATACAAACACACACTACACACACACACACACACACACACACACACACACACACACACACACACATTACAAACACACCCAGATACACGAAGCACAATTCTAGCATAAAGCATGATAAGGCCAACGTGGAATAGACTTGAGAAGAATTAATTTTCAATTCGCTACCAACACGCAAACGTTCGTGGAGGAAAGGCGGGCCTCATTATTGTAGATCAATGGAAATGTATTGGTGCGCGTGACTTACCGCTTCCGTCCTGTTAACGCAATAAAAACGCTCTCATTGGCAACTTCAGAAACTTTACGCGCCCTGCGAATGGTTCGTCGTTTGGCCATACGTCGATAATATTTTAAGCATGCTTTTAAATTTTTCAGCGCTACGGAACGAACAACAACGTACTGTTGCCGTATTAAACGGATAGCAACGACGTCAAAACGATCCAACGAACTGATAGGTGTGCCGACGAATGTCAAAATGTTCACATTCGCCCAATGGATACGCATGCCCAATTCGTCATGTGACGAGGCTCTTTTATGGATAACGGTTGGAGAAATAACCGAGGATTTCTTATACTAGTTATGAGGAAATTGGCAACATTATTTCTCCTCTCTTTTTACTGGACAGTGGTACTGGTTTTGATTGACAACTTTCATATAATCTTCATCAGTAAACAACTTCCAAGTTCTGAAATGTCCATAAAATTGATTTCCGGGGTGTAATAATCTAAAAATCCTATAGTTTATCAGAGGTAATTGCCAGCTGTAAACACAGCAAAATTAAGTAAAGCAGCATGATGATGGTTCATTTCCTGATGGTAGTAAAAATTTGTTTTCCATACAATGTCTCCACGCCGCTATTACTACTTCTTTGCTTTTAACATGGTATTTCTCCTAAGATATGGCCAAAAACGTATTATTCATCGATTCTTAATCTGGAATGTATGAACGTAAACCATTAACCTTACAGCAGGGTATTACATAACATGGGTATGATTTGTCTATTGTGATGTTATAAAGAGAAAGCACTGACAAATTTCGTTGCGTTGAAAAAAATGGATTATTAATGGAGGAACAGAATCGTTTTCTGAAAGAAAAGAGTTGTTTGGACATTTATACTGCCTTTTCATTCTATTATTGAAACAGAAAACTTTGTAAAAAAAAAGCAAAGGATAATTTCGTTGTTTTTATTTGATGCAAATGCGCCTTAACCGTCCAATAGGATCTTGTTATGTATGATCAAGGGACGGTATAAGGCTCTTTAATCAGACACTAAAGTGTACTGTAAATGCTTAATGTTAAACTGACTGAATTTCTTTAATCTTGAATTAGGGTTAAACAAGGTTGCTCATTATCTCAGTTGGTTGTTATGCTGTCATTCAATGGATATAATTGACAATTTAAGGTTTGTGCTACAGAGGTATCCAATAGTGTTTAACACATGATTGATATGACTTATGTATGAGATGATTTGTGATTTTTTTCTGAAAATGAAAACGACCTTAGCTTATGCTGCTATAGTGTTGCTTCAAGAAGCCAAAATTAAGAACACTGAATTTAATACTAACGTTTTAAACAAAGGTACCGAAATACTGGCCAGCGTCGCAACCAGACAGCTTTGGAGTGCTTCTAGTGTAAATTTTTAAATTGATTGGTGGGTTCTCTGTTTATTGACATACAAAAGTTTGTATGATGCAATAATATTGCCCTGTTATTTGCAATATGCAAGAGATATTTGGGCTTAGATGAAATTTCTCGTCATTACAGTCTGTTTTCTGTAGAGCATGTTGTTTAAATATCTTTGGAGTGGGTAAATTACCCCTAATAATTGCGTTATTCGAGAAATGGCGTTGGAACCCCCTACTATTACTACTACTACTACTACTACTACTACTACTACTACTACTACTACTACTACTACATGTGTGTTAAGTAGTAGTAGTATTAGTAGTAGTATAGTAGTAGTAGTGGTAGTAGTAGCAGTAGTAGTGTGTATTTAGTTAGTTAGTAGTAGTGTAGTAGTGTAGAGTAGTATTAGGCGCAGTAGTATAGTAGTTATAAGTAGTAGTAGTAGTAGTAGTAGTATAGTAGTAGTAGTATGTAGTAGCAGTAGTAGTAGTAGTAGTAAAAAGTAATGAAAACAATGATGGTATTACTTTTAAATGACTTGTAAAAATCTGAATGATATAATTACTAAACACAATTCAAATAAGTCACTTGGCTATTAAGTGTAGGGGATGTGCACAATTTCATTGCCACACTTTAAACCCAAAGTCTTTTTTCTTTATTGCTTTTTGTTTATTTTTTTTGTCGAATACCATTGCAGATTTTCCTTTCTGGATGTCTGCCCCTCAACAAATCGTTGCGTTGGCAGTATGGGATTTTCAGCGCCTCTTGCCGTACCATCCAGAGGTACATGTATTTGTCTCGATCCCCATTAATCTTCGTCGATTGTTACAGCTCCACGGTGCATTGCTTACCTGTATATTCATAGTGGATAATTGCCCTTCTTCTGTTATATACACAGCTATATTACTTACTAAGGTTCAAAATAACACTCTGTTTGCAGCTCTCATTTTTACATGTATCGCGCCGGTGTCTGGTAATACCCACTTACCGCACCATGGTTCTTGATACGTCATAATGTCGGCTCGCTCAAATCAGCGAGCACCTGCAGCGGGTGAGAAGAGACAGGATGAGTGCCCTACAGACCATTTGCTCTTCGTCTTGAGTTCTGACCTTCTCACCACAGCTCTGATAACCACGTATTCCTCGTGTGGCAGATTGACGACACCTTCAGATTATTCAATACTGTCAAATATGTTAATCTTATAGGTAGATTGCTCGATGGTTGTACGGCAGTGCTCAATCCCATATTGTATTTTGCGTTCGTCTGACGTACTTACAGAAATGTCCTTCGAGGATTGCTCAGACGTCGTTGCAGTGAGAGAAACCATATCTGATCTAACAGTCTGCCAGAAATCCCCTGGGCAATGTGTGGCGTTTCACAACAGAGAAAACCGTGGGTCTCGCTTCACCCGGAGTTGAAGTGTATCACCATCCCCATCTTACAAAAATGAATACTGCAACTACAGAAACGATATGGCACACGGAAGTGCATTCCAAAATATATTTGTATAAATTCTCCGTGAAGTACGTTGGAGATCCCCAACTGGCGAGCGTTAATGTACCAAAATGTTTTTGTTAAATATCTATGCATGTGTGTATGTATGCTATTTAACTGTATGTATTATGTATGTACGTGTAGATGTAAGATGTTACTATGTACCTTCCTTTTTTCGGATCGGAGAGGGGGCAAAAGTGAGAAAAGTTCCAAATTTTCGGCACAAAATTGCAGTATAACATTTTGCGCGCAAAATTTAAAATTAAACGTGTAGTAATATTTTTGTGTTGAATTTAATCGTTTTGTAGTGATTTGCACTGGTTTTTAAAGATATCAAAATTATCTAAATTGTTAAGAATATTCGGGAAGGGGAAACGATATATCCATTCCGTTGGGGGCGACTGCCCCACGGTCCCCCTCCCCGGTTTGACGCCTCTGTATCTATCATATCTATGGGCACTCTGACACATGACGTATCACGAACTAGGAATCTCCATCCGAGAAAGATGAGGTTACAGAGATTCTTCGGTGACAGATTCTAGAAAAGACCTTTTCTTTTATTGTTAACCCATACTGATATGAATTCAAACTGTTATTTGTATAAAGTATTGATAATTTTATATACGAATTCCAGTTCTGTGTGATAAAAGAGTGCTTTCCCTTTGTCAACCTTTAAATAATGATAACACTTATCGGTCAGTAGTATGTCGGTTGCATGAATAGACTGAAGAATGAAGAAGCAGGGGGACTCCGCTTTGCTATGTTTTCCGATGGCAGTTTGAACAAACATTTTCATTAAGCTTGGTTGTCGCATCATCAAGCACATTCCACTCACCGTGTCAACCCCTGCAATCATTCATTTTTCACTCAATGCTTTGTTATGAATGAATTTATTATGAATGGAAATTCATTCGATGTTTCTTTGTAAATTTCTTTTCAGTCAACATGTCGTGTTAGTTAGCTTTTGTCTTTAATCAAGTTTAAAGCTTAAAATTAAGATATCTGTTGTAATGAATATTGTTGATTCATTTAATGTGATTTGTGTACAATTTATATGGTATATTTCTTTGTCTTGCTTGCAAAATTTGCAGATTAAATAAGATGAAATGAACAAAATATACTTTAATCATGATCTTAAATTACTTTTTGTTATTTACAGCCCGTAACTTCTTGGTAAATCCCCAAATACTGAATTTGAAAGTTAAGACCTATATGGTATTGGTGACTTTCAGCAGTATCCAAGAACTATTATCATGAGAGAGGGCGTTTTCATTAACTCCTTTTTTAGGGCTAGAAAGGTGAAATATCAAATTTTACAGATCTCTTTGGGTAATTTACGATCGATGTGCTTCGGATAACATATTATTTATTACGATATCTCAACAAATCAATAGACGATTTCCTTGAAACTTGGTTATAATGTGTAAAAAAATGAAAGATTGATCAAATCTTTCGTCGAAAATCAAGGGACAAATATCGCAGTCCACTTTGTGTCTTACATAAGGCAATTCACTCTGTTTACTACCGTATTGCAATAATAGATAAATGGATTTTTATGTTTGGCTGAAGTATGTTATAGATCGATATTGAATTTTGGCGGCAAAGGCCTAAATGTCACTTCGTGTAGAATACATATGTTATGTATTACATTTGTGTACAAATTTATATGGTATATTTCTTTGTAATGCTTGGAAAATTTGCAGATTAAATAAGATGAAATGAACAAAATATACTTGAATCATGATCTCAAATTACTTTTTGTTATTTACAGCCCGTAACTTCTTGGTAAATCCCCAAATACTGAATTTGAAATCTAAGACCTATATGGTATTGGTGACTTTCAGCAGTATCCAAGAACTATTTCCATGAGAGAGAGCGTTTTCATTAACTCCTTTTTTAGGGCTAGAAAGGTGAAATATCAAATTTTACAGATCTCTTTGGGTAATTTACGATCGATGTGCTTCGGATAACATATTATTTATTACGATATCTCAACAAATCAATGGACGATTTCCATGAAACTTGGTTATAATGTGTCAAAAAAATGAAAGATTGATCAAATCTTTCGTCGAAAATCAAGGGACAAATATCGCAGTCCACTTTGTGTCTTACATAAGGCAATTCATTTTGTTTACTACCGTATTGCAATAATAGATAAATGGATTTTTATGTTTGGCTGAAGTATGTTATAGATCGATATTGAATTTTGGCGGCAAAGACCTAAATGTCACTTTGTGTAGAATACATATGTTATGTATTACATATTACTATCTGCAACATCTTAAAAAAATGATGATGGATTTTCATATACTGTGGCTGATGTATGTATCGCAATAGACAGATGGACTATCCAAATCATTGGCGTCAAAACGTTGAAAGTCACAGCCCACTTTGGGTAAAATTACACCTGTCGTTGTTGTGGATATCACCCTCATGCAGTCCTGGACTTTTGTGTAGTTTAATTTAGTTATCGTTAAATTCGTAACAATAAATATTGCATAGATTCTATAAGTGAGTCTCGCATGTATAGTTATCTTGTCAAGTAAACTATATTGCTCGGGATTAAAACTGAAATAATCAGGACCTAATTTTACAACGTGACTCCCATAATCACTCCAAGGCGTTTTATCGCGTTTGGAATATTCTTGTGCGGGGGCAGTGCCACAAGGGGTGGGCGTGCAGGCCGGGGCGAACTCCACATATTGAACAATTATTTTACATGTATTTAATGAATAATTCGGTATCACACACACTGAGCGAATCTTCGACTGCTTATACATATACAGATATACAGATATACTGATTGAATAGGAGGACGTATAAAGTAAAATAAAATTGAGATAAGGTTCACTCCGAGAATAATCACACGGTAAATATTTTCAGGTTGATTTCCACAAGCGCTTTCAGATTTATTTCTTCAGGTGGAATGCTCTGACCTATTAGTTTCATGCATTTATATACACACACAACAAAGTATTTTAATTTACTGTGTATAAGGCTTTAAATCTCAGTCAAGGTGATAGTCAAGGCTTTCAATGAAAAGACGGTTAGATAAAGAGATAAAAGCGGGAGGCAAGTGAATAATGTTCTTGTTAATGGCAAATGTAGCGAATTTGATTGTCTGGTAGGGTAGTGATGAATAGCGCTATTTCTAATGAACATATAAGAGAATATATTAGGTAATTCATTTTTACTATATTTATGCATAAATTGACCTAGCTGAAATGAATAAATATCATGGACCTTAAGAATTCTGTTTTCGTGAAATAGAGGATCAGTGTGTGAATAAAAATCAGTATTGCATATTATGCGGAGACTTTTTTTGTAACACCAATAGTCGATCTAATAAAGTTAGGTTCGAATTGCCCCAGGCAAGGATTCCATAATTAATGGAAGAATTAGTGAAGAATAAAGCATAAAAAAACTGATGGACCAAAGTAATATTTTAATTTATTTATGATGCCAATATTTCTTGAAATTGTTCTGCTTATATTATCTATGTGAAGTTTCCAGGTTAATATATCGTCAATCGTAAAGGCCAAGAAATTTAATTGAATTCACCTTTTCCAGATTAATGTCATTGAAGACAACCTGACCTGAAAGATCACTGAGGGAGTTACTAAATAACATAAACTTAGTTTTTTGAATGTTGAGACACAATTTATTAGCAGTAATCCAATGCGAAATATGTATGAGTTCTGCATTGATGGTTGTAAGTAAAAAATGAGGGTCAAGGTGAGAAAAGAAAATATTAGAATCATCAGCAAAAAGAATGTAAGATAACAATGTTGAAGAATTTTGGATGTCGTTGATGTAAATAATAGACTGGTGCCATTTCTAAAAAAGAGCCCGTTTAAAGGCTCCTAGCGGCATTTTGGGGTAAAAGCAGGGAACCAGACTTTTTAACATAATTCAAGTACGCTGATTTTAATAAACCCGGTTCCCAAGCGAAATTTTGGGTTTTTGACTATCTAATTTGCATAAACAAAATGGTCGCCACATTTCCACTTTTGGACATGTCGGAACTAATTTTTGTAGTCACTTTGTAATAAGCACAGGAAATAAAGAAATACAAGTCAATATATATAATTTCAATATCAAAAAATAATTATATGATATTTCTGAGATATTTAGCGGACCAAAGTATTCATTAATATGCAAATTACGTGACGTCATTGAATAAAAATGAATTTCCTACATAAATATAAGTTTTCAACATAAAATAAGACTCTTAAATACATTAATCGATGTTGTGAGGATGGAATAAATACAAAGCAATACATTTCAGAAAAATTTTTGGCGTAAGCACTATAAAAATGTGTGATTTAGGTCATTTGCATGTAATTTGCATAAGCAGAATAACCACCATTGTATCATATTTGGACGTTTCCTGAACCGTGTTTTACTGCAATTACTCTGTCATAAGATAAGCACAAATTAATTAACAAGTGTCTGCAACCATGTGTTAAGATTAGATTATGAAATTTAGAAATTCTAATGTAAAATAAACAACACTTTTGAATATGCAAATTAGTTACAGTAGGCCTATATCTTTCTGATGTCTTTGTAAGCTAGGTAAGGAAATAATAATGCCGCGTCTAGTTCACATTTCTCACTTGTCCCCGGTGATTGCTAAGATCAATGTGAAAGAAGAAATGGAATAATAATTCTGGCGCACGAAATTAATAAAGGTGCATATAAAGCGGGAATAATGAGTAACCCAATTATTAGGCAAAGGGGATGAAGCGGATCCGATTGCAACGGGGACTAGCTGACCAACTGCCCACACAAAGAGCGTATGCTTACATTTACTTATGATAATAAAATACATGTTCTTTTAAAAATCTCGTGTAAAAGAAGTGTTAATTAAAAGTGGTCGTGTGTAATGTTTTTGGTGATAACATCAGATAATCGGTATTCTTTTGTTTAATATAACTCTTTGATTATGATGAGTTCCATAAAATCAGTTTCCAACATGCTCCATAAATAATCAAACCACGTGATTTGATGTATCCAATCAACGATCGAGAAAATGTTTGTTGATTTTTTACGTAGTAGACTGGTGCCATTTCTTAAAAAAAGAGCCCCTTTTAAGCCCACTAGCAGCATTTTGGGGTAAAGGTTGGGAACCAGACTTTTTAACATAATTCGAGTACGCTGAATTCAATAAACTCGGTTCCCAAACGAAATTTTGGAGTTTTGACCATTTAATTTGCATGAACAAACTGGTTGCCAAATTTCCACTTTTTGACTTGTCAGAAACAATTTTTATGGTCACTTTGTAAAAGCAAGGGAAATAAATGAATAAAAGTCAATATGTGTAATTTCAATATCAAAGAATGGAAATATGACATCTCTAAGATATTTAGCAGACCAAAGTATTCATGAATATGCAAATTACGTGACGTCATCGATGAAAAATGAATTTCCCACATATACTCTGTAAGTTTTTGACATCAAATAAGACTCTAAAATATATTTATTGATGTTGTGAGGGTAGAATAAATACAAAGCAAATACATTTAAAAATAATTGGCGTAAACACTATAAAATGTGTGATTTAGACAATTTGCATGCAATTTGCATAAACAGAATAAACACGGCAATGTCATACTTGGACCTTCCCTGAACCATTTTCTTTTTTTTTACAATACAGTTACTCTGTAATAACAAAAATGAGTTAACAAGTGTCTTCAACTATATTTTAAGGTAAGATGAGATTAAGATATTGAATATCACAGTTATTAAGAATCTATCTGCCCAATGTCTTTGTAAAAGGAAATGTAGTTCCCTTTTCCAAATTACCCCGGTGATTTGCGGTTCCGATTGCAATGGGGACTAGCGGACCAGCTGCCTACATACAAAACGTATGCTGACATAAAATAAAATATCCTCCCTGCTCAAAAGTATTGCAACATACACTATAACGCATGCATTTTGAGTTGAAGGGGTCTTTCAATAATAATGTCCTCGTAAAGTTTACTATTGAGAATAAAATTGAAAAGAAATTAATGAATATTCTTTCTCCTACCTTCTCTAAGGCGGAGAGATTATCAAATGCAGGCGCACCCACGGCAGATGGGCTGGAACTTATACTTTCGCCTCACTATAAGAGTGATGGGGCGTTAATTCACATTAGCTTAGTAATTTGGTTTCATATTTCCCGTGAAACAGTTTATATGGTTTGGAAAGACTTCCAACAAACAAACAAAAATGCCAAAATGTTCCTCTGAAGTGGTCTCAGAAAGAGGTCCACATCCGGGAAAGAAAAAAGAGCCTCCTATCTTCATAAGACAGTGGTAAGGAGGATACGCCCCATGTTTTAGACAAGACCTCTACAAGTTATGATTTATTATTCTTTCTCAATTCTATAGGCGGTTTACCATTGCAAACATCCTCGACTTTGCTGTCATGTGAATTTTCAATACATTGGATATAACGATGTGGCGAGAAGGCCACCATATTTTATAAGTAGCCTTATACTCTTTTTCACTGTCTTGTGAAGATAGCAGGCGCTTTCTTCTTCGCGGGGTGTGGTCTTCTTTCTCAGACCGCTCCAGAGGAACATCTTGACATTTTTGTTTGTTGGAAGTTTTTCCAAGCCATCAAAACGGTTTCACGGATAATATGAAACCGAATCACGATGCTAATGGGAAATAACACCCCATAAAGGTAGGCGAAAAAAATGATAAATTTTTTGTTCCAGCCCCTATGTTGTGGGTGGGCCTGCATTATTAATAAATGAAAAAAAAATCATTGATTTCTTTTCAAGTGATTTGCTATTTTCCAATACTAAATTTCATTAGGGCTTCATTATAGAAAGACCCCTTGAACTCAAAATGAATGCATCATGTGTATGTTGTAATACATTTGAATATGTGGAGGGTAAATGCTCTGAAAAAAAATCCCGTGTAAAAGAAGGTTTACTTAAAGGGAGAAGGCGCCAGCAACTAACAGGCATAAGTTAAGAATAAAAGTGACATTGTGAGTATTGTGAGAATTATGGTACATGGTGACAAAAACATCCTAAATAAGGGGTACTGTGTGATACTCACCCTCATCAAGGCCCTATAAATTAGTTAATTTGTTACGTCTTTGTAAGTTTTATCCTAAGACAAAACTTGCAGAAGCAGCTATAGGGGAGGAGCTTATCAATTCAAACAGTGCATACATTGCCACGGTGCGGCTGATACGAACGTTAGTCAGGTCTCTTAGTGAATTACGTTATTTGGTGGCTAAAAGCACCATTTTGGGTACAGAAGCTTCCTCATTATGGAATGAACTTTTGATTTGCAAGAGGGGGCCACCCAACCGGATTGGGGATCAGGGTCAGGGGGGTATTTGGGGACTGACCCCATCCCATGTACAGAAATGGATGGATATAGTGAAAAATGGAGCTGTATGATGGAAAATAACCACAAAGATATTAACATGTGATGTGGTGAAATAGAACAGGGAGGCATCGGGGTGAAAAACCGCCATGCCACACATAACCCCCCCCCCCACTAAAAGACTTTGGTTAGACATGTAGCCAAGAATATTGCTGTTACAAAGGGCAGATTAAAAGCAGTCATATTTTGGGGGTAGACAACTGAGTTCCTGTGATGAACTATCTAATTTTGATTTAGAAGAGGGAGCCTACCCCAATGGTTATTCAGGTCAGGGGCCCGGCCATAGGGGAGTAACGACCCCTCCCCATGGTACAGAGAATTCGAATTTTATGCACAGGTATAATAATACAGTATTCGAGCTGTAATGATGGTGGAAAAATATGCCAACAAAGATGTTTGATGTTATGATGTAGTGGCAATAGGACAGGAATGCCCCCGGGTGTAACGCCCTAACCCATACACTGGCCACAAGACCCCCCCCCAACAGCACTATACCACACCTTCTCTTATCACTAGGCCACTAGTAGCCAAAATATGGCGTTACAAGGCGGATAAAAGCACCATTTTGTGTATAGGGCTCCTCTGAACTCAAACGTCGAAACGCAAGGTTCAAGGATCAGGAACAGGCGGATATGGTAAGGGTGGACCCCCCCCCCCCAATGATACAGAAACATGAATTTTATGCACAGTGTATCATATATATATTTTAAAACAGGACATGAAGGCCACGGGGTGTAACCCTACTCAAGTTCCTCTTCCTACCCTCCCCACCATGCGCTAAGACACCCCCCCCCACACACACACACACACATAGCCATGTAGACAGCCATCTGTTTAGCCAGAATATTTTGCTTACAAGGTGTATTACAATACGATTTTGAGAGCTTCCTTATTAACTAACTTAACTAACTAACTGATCGTGGTGGGGATGACCCCTCCCGTATTACAAATGTGGATTTTATGCACATTGAATCATTTTATGTGAGCTGTATGATGGAAAATATGCACATGATATTAATTAAACGATGTAATTTTGTTTAAAGACACTACCGTATATAACACTGTGGAAGACCCGTCTAAAAAATTGTTGAACTTTGCTATCTGACATATCTGACAGTGTTTGAATGGACAAATAAACACGATGCTGGGGGGGGGGTAGAGGGGAGGTTTGTTTTGGGTGTTCAAACACCACCCCTCCCTTTTATGTAAACCACCGCCCTTTTAGCTGTGGATGTGGAGTCATTCCTATCAGGGAAAAAATTAATAGTTTCTTTTCGGGGGCTACTTTTCCTGTTTCAGTGCTTTCCAGATATTCTTTTGTATTGAACTCTATGGTAATTTAGGGGGGCTCTTTTAAACATTTCAGGGGCTCTTTTGGCCATTTGAGGAGCGAAATCGCCCCGAGCCCCCGTGTATTTTTTTTCCTGATTTCCATAGTACATTAGGCCTTGAAACATTTTGGACTTCAGAATTTGTGGCAAGTGTTTTTCTTTTTTTGTCCTTGAATGAACACACCCCCCCCCTGATAAATCCTGCGTATGCCTACGGTCTATACACTGTATTGTTTATATTGTTGATCTCTGTTGTCAACGTAAGAATAAACACCACTTTTTTAAAAACAATCAACTGTTCATTCTTATATTACTTCATTTATCTATTTATTTATTTATTAACATGGACCACACAAGTGTTCTCAATGTGGCATAGGGCTGATCTGGACTCATATTTCAATTTGTGATATACATAAATTGAGATTTCCTTATTTGCATATTGGAAAAAAAACCTTGTATCTCAAAAATGTTAAAATGTTCTCAAGAGCTAAAAAACATGACTGCCTTAGAGGCCAGTGACTTGAGTGGGAGGATTTAAAAAAATGCCTCAAGAACCAAATATGTTGAAACACGCGAGTACATATTCATGCTGGAAGTATTTGTCTTGAATCTGTTTACCTGAGGATAAATTAGCATTAATTTATGAGTATTGAATTAATCTCTGGCCCAGGGAAAAAAAATACACAGGGGTTCGGGCCGATTTCGCCCCCGAAATGGGAAAAGAGCCCCCGTAAATTGCCATAGGGTTCAATACAAAAGAATATCTGAAACAGGAAAAGTAGCCCCGAAAAGAGTCTGGCCCTGATAAGGGCCCTAATAAGGGCCCTGATAAAGAGCACACAACATATTACACTGTCACAGCATTTTCTAATAATGACTGTACAATAAAGAGGGAATGAATGAATACTGCATGAAATTTTCAGAGCAGAAACTTTAAATAGTATACTTGATATAGTCAGGTCTCTTAGTGTAATTACCGTTATTTGGTGGCTAAAAGCACCATTTTTGGTACAGAGCTTCCTTATGGAA